>CALYDF020001819.1:0-63662 GCA_944474145.2 Dicrocoelium dendriticum
AGAGAAATTCCCCGATCATGTTACCGCAAACTTAGTGGGTATCCTGGACATTACCATCATTTGGCTGGATATGCAAAGCGTTTGACTTTGTGCCGCAGAAACCTTTGCTGGCTCTGCTTGTATCCTATGGAATAAACAATCTTCTGTTGAACTGGTTCGAATCATATATTAACAAGCGAACGCGAACAATACAGATTGGTCGATATTTGGTACTTCTATAGATGTCACCAGCGATGTTGTTAAGGGCAGTGTATTGGCCACATTGCTTTTCTTCATTCACACAATACATAAATATATATATATCTTATATTAGACAATGGCACCTATTTGTTTTTGTGGACGACATCAAACCAATGTACGCAATTCTATCTCACCATCTGGAATTATGCCTAAGTAAATGCACGAGGATATAACATCCCTAAAGAATGGAGCGAATGCAGGTCACTTAGTTATTATGTAAATCAATATCAGATAATCTGCCACAGTTTCAGTAAAGCAAACAGGTTCATTCCCCACAGTGGTACGTCCATCCTAACTGCGTATAATTTTTCAAACTAGGAGTCTGATATTCGGGCCCTATCAAATGTACAAACACCTAGTTTATCAGGTAACGAAAGTGAAGCAAATGATAAGCTACAGAACTAGGTAATTTTCACCATCTGAATTAAGCTTTAATCATTCAAACTCATTGTACAAGCTACTCTAAAGCATTGTAGACTCATGTAAAGCCACTTAACTAAAACAGGTATATTTTTTGGAAAATACCCGACGTTTACTTACCAGAACGCTCATGGAGCGCTCACCATAACTTACTTATGAGGACATATGTTCCTGCCGCTAGCTGGATCCACTCTGGCTTCAACGGCTGCCAATCAACCACTATTCTCTACAGCATAATACACTAGCCAGTTTGCTCAATCTCTTAAAACGTTGCATTACATAATAGCTCAACTTACTCAACCAGCAATGAAACATGTTCAATTTTCTTACAGGTATCTAATGCAAAATATGAGTTTCGATTTCTTCTTGGTAAATTGCGCCCATTTGTGAAACAAATCACCATGGAAACTAAACACCTGTGTGAGCATTTCCATTTTAAAACCTAATTAAAAGCTTCATACTGTACCAAATGTGCTCGAATATTTCGATCTTCAACAATCCAGGAGCGCGCTCTTCGAATCGTGACCGACAAACCTAACTATCAATTTATGTTACTTTTAAATATGCAACACATCGTTGCACAACTACACCAAATTGGATGAAGTAGACACAGGAAATAATAACGAATTTGGCGGGGCCTTTAAATCGGTCGTTGCCATTTTTGTCCAAAATCACTTTTAAATTAGCTACTGTATAAATCTCAGTATTGCACAGGTACGCTGACAGATATTTAGTTCAAACAACTTCAAGGTCACTGATGCTCTTTGCTCCATCAAACTTTGACCATGCACACTATAGATATCACGCACGATCCGCTATCTATTATCTTTAGACACAAAACTCTACGTCAATTGAAACAAATTTTCTAAACATTTTCATAAAACCTTTTCCGTTTTCAACGGATACACATCCCGAATATTTTTTCCGGCTATTTGAAATCGGTGTTTGGTCGATCAATGTTAGTGAATCCTCAATTTTCTAATTATTGTAAAGTTTGCATTTTTAATATTAACCCATTAGAAAATTTACTTTTGATTTTGTGAATGCTGAAGATGCACCCCTTTGGGTGCACCCCTTTGGATGCATGACTTGCATGATATATGTGTTACAAATCATCTTTCCACAATAGGGGACGTTTCCCGGCCTTCGGGACACTTACACATTTATTTGTTTCTTTAATATGTGTACATTGTTTTTTCTTTGTATGAGCTGCTTTACTTTGTCAAAGATATTATATTTGAAGGTTAGGGCTAATATCGTATCGTCAATATATTACCGACTCCATTGTTTATATATATAACTTTGAACCAATCGATTGTGATAATGAAGTTGCTTTCACTGCGCAATCATACCTTTCCGGGAGCAGACAACATCTGTCGGAACGCACTGAATGCTGACGGCAACAATCTAGCTGAACCACTGTCACAGGTTTTTTCAAAATGCTTCGATGATCTGCAAGTCTCCATTATGTACAAGTGTGATATTATCACCACAATTTTTAAAGGCGATAGCCGTTCAGAGCCTACATACAATCTCCTAGTGACTCTTCTTCCTGTGCTCGTGAAGGCGTTGGAAGTGGTCTTCGCTAAGGCTCTAATGGACTGCCTGGAAAAATACAATATCTTGTCACCGGAGCAGCATGACTTTGTTCAAACCCGTCGTGCACCAACAAACTACTGCTTACTCGAGGTAGTTGGACAGAAGTAGCTGCTGATAGAGTAGTAGTTGAACTACCTATCTGTAATTCTCCAGAGCTCTCGACTGCCTGGATCAGCGCATCCTAATTCAAAGGAAACAGAGCAACCGAATCGAAGATCCTGTTCTTGTCTGCATTAGGAACTTTCTTCATCAAAGCAAGCTTTAGGTGCGTGGTAATTGATCACTCGCTAACTCCATTGAGGTGGAATCTAGTTTCCCACAGTGTTTAGTGCTGGGACCGCGCTAATTCCTGTTCTTTATCAACTACCTGGCAAAAGTTATCTACTCAAATTTCCTGCTTTGCGCTGATGTTGTCAAGCTATGGCGGGTGATTAGTAACCATGAATATCACGATCTACTTCAACATGACCTACATTGCATTCAGGAATAGTCAACGAGGAACCGGTTTAATTTGAACATAGCTACTTGCAAGTGATCCGTCTGCGTCAGTAACCGGTGAGCATGTACAAGCTAGGACACCACACAATGCAGAAAGCCTCTCAGAGGGGTGACCTAGGTGTACTGGTACAGGAAGATCTCGTATGCTCTGAACACGAAGAGAAGGCTTAAAGAACCCGCAATCAACCCTTTGACCTTCTTTGCAATGCGCCTCGTCGGTTTGATCCCTCTAAAAACCCCTAAATGCTTTAAGTCCACGTGTGAGCTCAGATTGAATATGATATCCCGGTGTGGCAGCCTTGGCAAATACTGGATCTCCTTGTTCTTAAGATTCCTCACCATACGGCAACCAAGAACCTCAGGGGCCTCTTACATCTGCCATATCAGATGAGACTGACATCTCTAAGGATATACTGCAGTCGATATGGTTTTTGGCAGGGAGATCTCACAATGGGTTACCAGATCCTGAAGAAACCAAACCACCTTTGTCACCTGCTGCTAGATTTGAATCAAACACTAATTTAAGTGGTCATTCTCTGAAGCTGGCAATACAGTATAGCAGACTAGCATGTCCTACCAATTACTTTTCCCTCCGCATGTGTCAGAATTGGAAAGCCATCAATAAATATCAAGTCTCACCGTTAATCTAGCGTTATTTAAAATATGAGTTGATGATGTGTTGTCCTATTTGCATTTCACCTTATAAATTATTAGCCAGGAGCTACAAAACCGAATCAACCAGTGTTTAGCCAACTACCACCAAAAGGATTTATACTTTTAATACGCGGACACCATGCTATTTCACACAAGTCTATGATGAATTCACCAAAAGTCTTTTCAAATTGCCATACAATTAAATTTGCTCCAGGATTCCCATCACACTCGACATGTTAAGCATGGTTTTTCACTCGTAATACACCATTGTACCAATGTCTAATGTAATAATTGCTTTTAATATATTCCTAAACGTAATCTACATATCATGCACTTCATTCAAGAACATTAATTCAAATGTACCTGCCTTATTACCTCAACGTTTTGCTACGAGTTCCGTTGATTCCGTTAGGTAAATTTAATATCACCCTGCGGTCCATGGCAAAACTGATGAGTACTCTAGCTTTAGAACACGAGAAAGTCCCCACTGGACATGTTTGAACTGCAAAGTAGGATTACTTTTATCCATATTGTCCGAAAGGCAAACCGTAGAATGAAATTGTCCGAGAGCTGCAGGGAAGTACACATCAAGTATCCAATACTAGCTAGGCAATTTTTAAACGCTGCATTGCATTCATTTAATCCAGTGTGGTGTCTGTTTAAACTTGGCGAAGAAAATAGCAATATGCTATTGTTTTATTTTCATAAACAATATCTGCGAATGCTTCATTATCGACTCCCACTTTTATTTGTGAAATATGTTAAAATAGCGCATTTTATCCCCTTGTTTGTCATGAGATCTAAGTGAAGATTTTAGACGAGAATCGATCATCCCGTAGCACTTAGAATAATGCAGGTTCATCAGATTTAAGAGGAAAATCCCAACTACTTTGTCACAGTTGCGCTAAGTAGGAAGACCATCACTCTTACTAGTACCTCATCTCATCCGCAAAATCAATACAATGCTAAAGATTCACATACCCTATTACCTTCAGCTTCCGGAAACATCAACCATCAAGTAACTAGGGCAGAGTTAGAAGGACTAGTTCATTATATCTACCACTGACAGAACCAGATTTATTGAAGTTCATATTGCGACCTACGTTAGAGCACATTGACATTGTCATGCCCAATGTCTGCTAGGTGTTCTAGGATGCAGCGGTGGACATTCCTCGTAGTATTAGGTAGTAGTGGGGAGGGGTATTGTTCCGTCATACTCTTTGACAGACGTCTGGTCGTGTATCTGAGGTACCTCGCACCTCCGGTGCAAGTGAACTCATATGGAACAAATGATTCGAATTGGACCAGATTTCTGTCTTTTAAGCGATGGGCGCTGAGCGGAACAGTTCCGGCGTAGATGCAGTCTCCGGGGTCAGGTACGTTTGGTTCAACGCGGAAGTCAAATTCGCACATAAGAACTGAACATGTATGTCCGCTTTGTAATGTTCTGCGAAGAAAACCTTCTTGCTCTTCACAGTCCTTTTTGCCTCAGACTCCGTCAGGAGTTGGAAATGCGTTTTGATGAAATCAGTTGGGTACCTTTGATTTCCACTGTCTTGAGTATGTAATCATTTTCCGTTGCCAACTGCTCGGGGATGCAAATACTTGTATTCTGTTAGTAGAGAGAACGTAGCACGTTTTGCTTGTACTATTTTATTGTAGAAGGCTGTGGAAATAAAAGTATTGACCCGTTCTGGTTGTCTTTCGAAAAACATTTCTTTCGAGGGATAAGTGCTATCTTTGTCACAGTAATACATCAAAGAAAGTCAGCTTGCCCTCCTCCTTAATCTCACAGGTGAATTTCAACGACGCATGCGTATTGTTAAATTGAGTCAACAGGTGAAACTAATCAATGCGCCATTCCCAACTAATGAACGTACTATCCATATAGCGTTGGTAATATGCAAGATATGTGATTAAATGTCTGATAGGTACGTGTGTAACTTTTGCGCGAAAAAAGTGTGCAAGCATCGTTCCTAATCGCGATCCCATCGAAACTCTGTATATTTGTCGATGGTACTCCCCCTCAAACATAAACCGTCTAATGACTTTGCAACGTAGAATCAGCTCTATTAATTTTCAGCCGAGTACAGGAAGAACAATATTTAACCCTGTTAGGTATTCTCAAATGAAAATGACAGTTTTAACAATTGATGGTTCGTAAAGTGCGCTTCTACATCAAGGGAGAGCAACAATTTGACTCTTTTATTTAAGGCATCTAACTTCTGAATAAATGAAAATGTGTCAATCACAGTGTGACCGTCAATTCTTTGCGTACAGATTCAATAAGTTCCAAAGCCACTTGGCGATCGCGTGTGTAGCAGACTTAGAAATATCGACCACTGATCATAGTGCGATGTAAGGTATGTGTGTATTTAGCACGCCGTAGAGGCAATGTGGTTTCGAGCCACAAGGGGTTAATCGCTCAAGTAAGGAGCTATCAATGTATTGATGGTGGTTTAGTTCTGTCAGTTTATTGGTTATTTTGATCTCGTTCGGTGCTGTGTTCTCCTTTTTTACGAGTCAAGCACGAATATTTGGAATTCTGCAAGATCGTGTGTAGCATGGACATGTAGTTTTTGATAGCACTGACATAGTTTGGAAGGAAATTTATCATTATTGTTCCATGCTGGCCCCAGAAGACTGTAAGTATGATCTTGCTGGCTGAAGAGTGTACAAGTGCCTTCTTTGAAGAGGGTGGAGGAACATGTTTCCTTTGCTTTGGCTGGGCATCGTTTTCCATTTGTGTAATCAGCTCGACAGCAAATTTAGCATGACTTTACTGAAATAGAGGCAAATCACGCAGAGATCCTGTGACTTTCTCGATTCTGGAAAAGCATAGGCTGCGAGGGAACCCTTGTGGATAGTATCTTTCACATGCTCTAATGATTGTACATCATTTTTCCCCAAACCCTAAACTAATATCCATATTTTGGCTATTTAGCAAACAGTTACAATAGGATCATGCTGAATGATGGTCTCGACGGTGAATTGTGTCCTCATCAGTAGTAAAAAGAGACAAATTGAACTGACAACTGTCTCCACTGAAGTCTAAACAAAAATAAACTGGTTGTCAGATTTAACAATTTTATATGAGGGTGTATTATCGCCATATGCCAATTTCGCTTCTTCATAGAATTAAATGATATATGGCCTTTTAAGAAAATACACTTATTATCTTTCTTTATTAAACTGTTTCCGTAAAGCAGCCGTCGTTTAAACCAGCAATTATAAAATAGTTCTGAAGTATGGAGTCACAATTTGTCAGAATACTAATATATGGTGCGCTGAAGCATTTGATGGCGTGCACCTGACATATCGTCAACCTACTGCTGCTTGTATTGTGCTGTGTTCTCATGTCCTTGACGAATTCACGTGGCGACCGTTGGGTGGGAGTTTCGCTAGACCCTTCGTCTAGCTAAACTATAGGACAGAATTCCGCGGGAGTCGGTTCACTGACTTATGGCGCTGGTCCCGCTGTCCTTCGAGTGCAAAATTTATTGAAGGATTTGGATGGTGACCTGGAACATTCTCCGGTCAGGTGTGGGCTCCATTGCAGTATCTTCGTCCAAACCCCAAACACGAATATCGCCAATAATAATAAATCACTGCTGCATCGGCAATCGCGCAGTGGCCTTAAGAAAAGAGTCGACTTAGCTGCTGTGTACTACAAGGTGCATATGCAAACACGTTACTATCGTCGCCACTTCTTTCTTTTTTCGCTGCACATATTTCCCGTCCCCGTTTCACCTAACCCAATTCTTCCCATAATCCAGGTCGTCACCACCCATACAGTTGCCCGACAAATCAATCATATGCCACCGCGCAGAGCGCTCAAAACCAGGTGCTGGTACGTGCGCACACTCCTAGAACAGAACTCGAGTGAGCGCATCGAGCGACGCACTGCACCGGTTGCGATGGAACTGGCACTCTACAAGGTCAAAATTGCGGCGCACAGCGAGACCCTGCTCGTTGAGCAAATTAGGTTAGATGAAGCAGGTGTCGGCTATGCAGCATACTAGGTGGAAAACGCCTGCTCAGCACCTTTTGAACATGAGGTCCTCTATGCACTATCCGATCGGCTAAATAACCAGTTGCTGGTTGAACCTACTTGCATCAGCGAGCGACTGACGACTGCTCGCCGACAACTCGGAGGTGTGAAGTTTGCCACTTTTATAAGCACCTGCGTTCCCACCATGAGTTAGCTTGATGATACGTTTGACCAATTCTACACTCAATTATCATCCGTGATGCAGTTTGTCGAGGAGCAATCGACCATTTGCCTTGGATGGTTCAAAGAGAGCGTTGGGCGTGTTGCATCGCTCTGGACAGATGTCATCGGTCCGCATGGCGTTGGTCCAACGAGTGCGAACGGTGACAGGCTGATCTTATTCTGTGCCACTCACGGTCTGAAGCTTACGAACACTCGGTTTGCACTGAGTGTGATTGATATAGCAAGTTGGATGCACCTACGGAGTGGGCACGCTCACCTGCTCTACTATATCGTCGTACGTCAGCGTGATATGCATTCAGTGCGCATGGCACATGTACTGCGTGGAGCTGAGTGTGGCACTGACCACAAATCATCCATCAACGTGCAGAAAAGTAACTACTGGGTGCCTGCCGTGAATCGGAGGCGTAAATTTAACACTGTCTTTCTCGTTACTGTAGAGAAACCTATTGACTTGGAGAAGGCGAGGGCTGCACGCCTACGTGATGTGGAAATCATGGCCACAGTGAGCGGTCTATGGCACCACATTCGCGATCAGATGACGCCTGCTGCCGAGGAGACCATTGTGCGCGTAAAAGTAAGCGGCCCGATTGGTTTAAAGAGAACAATACGACGACTACGTATTAGTGTCTGAGAAGAGTGTAGCATTTGCTGCACATGAGGTGGCCAACAGTGACTTGGGGCAGGAGATTCTGTTCCGAAAATTCGAAGGCGAATGACTCAAAAGCTCCGTCGCATTGAAGATGCAGCATGGATGGCTGAAGCAAAGCAAATCAAATACTATGCCGAACGTCGCCAAAACAAGGAATTATTTGTCTCCTCGTTGGTGGTGCATGGACCTAGGTTTGAGCCCCTGAGAATGCTACTCGATGGTGGTTCAGGCGCTTCCTGCCAACAGACTGCAGACATAATGCAGATCTGGCGAACTTACGTTGATTGATCTTGAACAACCGTTCAGAGATTGACTGGTTAGTGCTTCAAGGGCTGCATCCACAAGAAATGAAAAGTGTCTTGTCGACAGACAGACAGAAACTGAATGAGACGCATAGAGCACTTGATCAGCTGCATAACGGCAAGTGTGCCGGTGCCGACGTGAACCCGCCAGAAGTAGTAAAACACGGCGAACCGGCGTTGGTAAATGCTCTGCACCACTTGGTGCAACTCGTGTGAATTGAGCAGGCTTAGCCTCTTGAGCTGAAGGATGCTCTTGTGCTAACAATGTACAAGGGCAAAGGGAGCAAGTAATGTGCCTCTAATTATCTCGGTATCAACGTTTTGAGTTGTGTAGGGTAAGTGGTCGCCCGAATCCTGCTAACCGCCTACTCAGTCATGTTGTAGAATCGAGCGCGGCGGAAGAGCAATGTTGAATTCACTCTGGCCGCAGCACTAGATATATGGTGTTTACGGCTCATCAGCTACAAGAAAAATGCAGAGAGTGACGACAACCCTCGTACTCGCTCTTCGTTGACTTCACCAAGGTATTTGAAACAGTGAACTGAAGGCGCTCTGACAAGGTTCGGTAAGTTTGGCTGGCCGATAAATTTGGTAAGTTTATTTGTATTTCTGCACCGAGAGATGCGGTGGTGGTTGCAGCTGAATGTGCAAACCTCATATGACTTTTATGTCCCTGGTGTGAAGCAACATTGAGTCTTAGTTCGTGTCCTGTATACATCTCCATACAATATTTTCTTGTGATTTCGAAGCCACTTGCGTTAGGGTCTTCTTCTTAAACACCATATAAATGGTGGATTATTGAACATCCGTCGTGTCGATGCCAAAACCCTAATATCTGAAACTACTATTCGTATGTTCTGTTCACTGATAAATGCGCGTTGTTTGTACACATCTCGGAGGAGTTGCAGCACGTTACTAGTACTCTGGTTTTAACAGCTGCCAAATTCGGGCTCACAATTCTCTGTTTATTCCAGCTTTCACCTGGAATGGAGTCCGTGGGTGTGCCCCAAATCCGTATTGTCGACGAAGTGTTGCAACTCACTCCAAGTTTTCTACCTTGGGTGCGTAATTACAACCGACCTGCAGATGACGAGCGAGATCTGCAGCTGCGTGTCGAGGGTAGCTGTTGCCTTTCATAAGCTGGAATTCCTGCGTGCAACAGCCATAATTTTACTGTCGGGACGAAGCTAATGGTATATAAGCTTATAGTGTAGTTCGTTCTTCTATAAGGCAAAAAACCTGAACGCTACGTTGAGAGGTTTTCCGTTATTTAGACCGCTTCAGCCAGAAGTGTCTGCGTCGCATTATGGGCAACGATTTGCAAACGTGAGATGCTCCGACGCAAGGACATGTATGTAGTGTACTGCTTTCTTCTCTTGAGGCACCTGAGGTGGCTCTGGCATATTCACCTCATGGATTTTTCCCGGATACCGAAGCAGCTCTTTTATGGCTAATTGAATGCAGGGAAGCGGCACGTGAGAAAACCGAATTTACTTTACGAGAACTTGACAAAGTGAGTTTATAAAGAACTACTGTTTTTCTCATGTTTTGGAAATCGAAACCGGTTACTCAGTGTGCGTAACTCGAGCTACTCACAAAGGCATTTGCCGAGGTGGAGAAGGAAGCACTCGTGTATGCTGATAAGAAGTGGCCGTTGCGGAAGTAGCAAGCGCTTATAGTGAGTACTTCACCGATGTCGAGCGCAAGGTGCTGTACCAGATGTGGTCGCGATTGAGTGAGTCAGGCAAGTCTAGTGAGCAACCAGAGAGGCCACTCGGGACCAGCTTCGAAAAGACGACGGGTGTTGCTGAGAAGGTAAGCAGATCCAGCGAGACATAAATAGGTACGCTGCATGCCCTTCTATCCGGTTTACTAACAGCGTGTTTGCGAGCTGAGTCCATTTATTTCAGGTGGTTGTATTGTTATCCAAATGACTATTAATGTATACCTCATTTAAACTTCCACCTGTTTAATCTTTTATTAAGTTGCCTAATTTGCTTAAGCTAATTGTGATTACCCCGTTAACATATTTACGGTTGTGTCAATTTTAAGATATACTTTTCTGAAATATTAAACGTATTGCAGGTTTGTTGAAAACCAATTAATTTCTTATACACATTTAGCTTTACGTCCTCCTTTCCTTATGCTTTTTCGATATACACTATTTGATATTATCATTAAAAGTGATTAGCTGTTAATGATATCCCCGAATTGGCTGCGCTTAATGTGTATGCTGACAATGTGCCTACCTGTCTAGTACCCACTCTTTCGTACATACTGCCTTCAGGACACGTTCGGTCGTTCGTTGAAGGATTTCACGGAATGCACGATCCCTGTGGCCGTGCCAGAATTGAAGAGTGGTTCCATGCACTCAGTGTGGAGCGGACTGCGTTCCAGCCAAAGTAGTGTGTGCTCTTGTTTACCAAACAGAGCGTACCTATGTTTTCTTGCGAGGAACTCTGGGCCAGATCGGTTAATGAATCATGGCTCCCATGCCCATGCCTCCCAGTCGTATTCCTTCGGGTTCACACTGGATATGAGGTGTGTGGTCGGAGCTGTGGGTGCTGCAGCGCACGACACCCATTTTCCCTCTGTAGGCGCAGGCACCCTCTCGCCGTCCTATGGAAGCCACAGTGACAATCAAATCCGTAATTAGATACCAACATGTATATATATATATAATGATTTACTATTGTTCCAACAAAAACTGTCTGTGACCAAATTTTATTAATTGTGATGTGTTAATTTATGCACGTATATATATCTTGCTTAATGAACCCTCATCAATTAATTAAACTTTTTCAGGGCAATATATATTGAATAAAACAAGTAAAGCAATTTTATAATAACAAATTTGCCGTTATTTCGTAATCAGTAAGAGGGGTACTCCGGCAACCGCATACTCAAAGAATGTGTTTTTGTGTGGGTTTGAACTATCCTATAACAGCAGCCTCTTTTGCGTTGCCAACGAATATTAAATGGAAAAAACAAATGATTTTCTTTCTGGAACATGGTTGCAACTGTGACTGGAAAAATGGTGTTTGGTTACCTCTAACTATTCTATTCACTTTCCAAAGACGCTTGAACTTGATTCATGCTCAGGTCGTGTATTCGTGTGTTACCTTTTTCAAATGAACCTCGGCGGATACAATTCGGCAAATATGTGTTATTGGAAACGAACGCTGTTCTCCCGCGTGGTAAGTATCTTGGCAAGTTCAGTTTGGGTGTGTACTTACATCAGCTGCGCTGCAAGCACCATTTCATTTCACCACTAGCTATAAACTTGCAACATTTATGAAAAAGTAATGAGTATAAATTTTTGTTAGCGAAAGTCCTTTTCAATACTCATATTAATAATTAGTAAGATGTCATTAAATTACTTATGTTATGCAGCAGGAGGATTTGGCTGGTATCAACCTTTGCTCGCCCTTTATTCGGGATGTATTACCAACAGTCAAAGATGGAATCAAATTATTGTGCTTGCATTGGCAAGTGAAAATTCTCACATTCTAACAATCAGCACTGCGGGTCGTACAAATGTTTCCTACATTTAGATGTATGTCCGTGAGTTGAATTTTTTCATGTCATTCAGATTCTCTCACACACTCGAGCTGACAACAGATGAAATCTCGCAAATGAACCAAGTCGTTCTACACCAGATGCCGTATAGTATTTAGTGCAGTCTCACGCAGCTGGGCTAATAAAATTATGGACAACATTGCGGCTCAGGCTTATTGACTATTCCAATGCTTGTAACAGCGTCAACAGACGAATTTTTCTCAAACTGCTGCTTACGAGCATTGTTTAACCAAACGTCTGCAGCAATTTTAAAGACACTCTACCAACCGCATCCATTTCAATAAGCTTAATGAGACAAAGCCCTTTACATTTTTGGTTGCATTCTTTTACAGGTGACGTTCCACACTTTCTACTTATTTGCTTTATATATCAGAACATCTTCCATACTGTCCAAATTTATTGTTTACAAATGTGCCGAAGATTTCGTTTTAGGAGCTTTTGCTTCTAATTCTGATGCATTATCATATGCTACTCTATGATTTGGATGTGTTTCCATTGATTTCGTGGTCACGGTTTATTTTCGGAAGCTCCTCAGTATGATGTGTAATGCTTCGCATTTATCCGCAAATTTTATATACTTTGCATTCGCAGTGCTTTTATTGAATGAACGAAATGTGCTTACTTGGGTGCAGAATATATAAGTTGACGTTAATCTTCTCATAGACACCATGTAGCTGAGCGTAACAGCTATAACAGTCTCCGCTCTTTTTCGGATTTCCAATACTGGTTACAGTTGTATCTGCTTCAAACGATTGCTTCCGCCTTAAATTTACTCAGACTAGTAAAATTTTCATTCTACCTACTTTTTAATTCCGGTAAGGAATACAATATTAGACAAACCGTAGAAGTCAGTATGAGAATTATCTAAGTGAAGCGGAACAATCTTCGATGGTACCTATATAGTTTCCATCATTGTGTTCTTCAAATACGTTTATCGTGGATGAAGCAAAAATGTTTCAGCAAGCGTTTAAGCCTCATGACCAACGATATCCCACGCCCCCAATACTCGCTTTCACTGAATTGGTTTGCAATTTTTGAGAAGCTAATGTGGTAAAGTTTGGACATCTTATCGTCCCAGGAAAGTAGCTAAACATGTATCCACTTAATATCACCAAAATGTCAGGATTTCACTGAAAGTATGAAACGACAAAGAAACCATAGTCTCAATATGCACACTGCCTGTTAATTGTTGCTAAAACATTGAGCTTGGACTCTTGTACGCGCTGGTGTAGATGTGCGGAGATTTGTTTACATTGAGGAACAAAATTCGGGTCAACTGCCACTACTTTCAGGGAAGTCTATGACGGACTGTTTTGTAGGAAAACACTAAGCTTAACTAGCCCGATATCTAGCCATGATTGATTAATTGGCGATTATGAAGTCAAAGTAGCTACGACACGATGAAAAATGACAATCTAACTTCAACCGCTCATGTTCAGTATGAAACAATTTGTCCAGTTTGTAATAACATCGGTAGCCTGTGAATTATCAAATCGGTATAAGAAAGGCAAGTTGGGCAAAAATGCCTCCGCAGTACGCAGGTACGCAGTACCGATGCTGCGCCACTGCGCAACCACCGCCAATCGCATGTGAGCTAAGGATCCCACGAGAGTCGCCCGGACTTTACGCAGTGTAGATTTCGTGACCTCGGATTACAAGCTGGCTTGAGATCCTTAAGAGAACGGGCCAGTCGCAAGGTGAAATAAACAAATATGAAGCTAGCGAGACTATTGTGTTTACGTAAATTCAAAAAATAAATCTACTAAACCACACATGAGCATTGCAGTGTAAATTGCAGGAACTCCGATGCATTAAAGTTTAGTTTATATTACCTCGATAAAACGACTGGAAGATTTAGCTTTTGTGGAGAAAACAGCACATCACTTGCGTCCTTGTATTTCTAAGGCATAAATCATCATGTACAAACTGAGTTAGTACACTTTATGTGTATTTTTATGACTAACTTCCTTATGTCATCCCCGTTCTTCTGCATACGTACGTAATTTTACCCTCTTTCTATCTAGAGGAGATGGGTGCAATGGCGTACTGGCAGTTTACATGTTTCTGTTCACTTTGTGTTGACTTAGTTTAAATTTTCCGACATTGTATTCTAACCATAACAATGCACTGCGCGTGTATTTAAACGGTGATGGTTAAGTGCACGGTAACCTAGTCAACTCGTCGAATTTATTAACGAAATGGCGCTCAGCCATAAAGCATAAAAATTAGGATAAGCCAAGTTCACTGCTCCGGTATCAGCTAATCACTTTATGAAAGCGAAGATGACACTTGCTGGTTTATCTAAAGTGTGAAACATTTTCATTAAACGTTTCTTCATATTGTACTCCGCTTACAAATACAATCAGTAGCAACAATAAATCACCAGTCCGATATTGTTTTCAAAATTTGTGCTGTGAAAGCTTTTCGCGATTTGCAGATACGCCCTTCGCATAAGTTTTCAATCATCTCTAATTACATCTCCTTTTGCAAACACTAACGGATTACAGACCTTACGAAACCTAGATCATCAAGAATAGTCAGCTTATTCCCTTCTCCATAAGCTACATTCTGATTTAGCCAAATACATAAAAGTCCAGTGGCAGAAATAGCAACCATCCTATTTCAGATACCATGCCACTGAATCCCCTTGAAGATGGCGGAAAATGTACCCAATATATGTAAACATACACCCGTTAATAAGTAGAGTAAGGCAGCCATCATTAAATGGTACAGCTATTTTATCATCACTAATGGCTTCAGTGCGTCGACGCATTGTACTAGAGTTCGTTGTCCTAAAATCGTTAAGAATCAGATTTTAGCCTAGTAGCAACTGTGTGAAAATTGACGAAGGTAAACACTAAATAATTAGTAGATACATTAAGCTCGCATTCATATGCGAGATGACTATATGTGAAAAAAACGTATGACTAAATATGACAAAGCAATGGGGACACAAAACTACTCCAGTCACTGTCGGGCGCCTTAGCAGGATCACTCATACATAACTCGGTTACATACCCTATAATCTAACGAATCGATCAGACGATTACAGCACGCAAGCCACTAAGAATTCCATATAATGACCTAATACATGGAGACAAGAGGCATCAATTACCCCGCCTGGTAGTCAGCAAGTATATTTCCTAGTACCAGTGCAATGTTAGGTCCTGAAACGCAACGCTCACACGAAAGATTAAAATGAACCAAAACGGGAGAGGACAGAAAATATCACAAGCAGCATTATAGAGATCACACAGCGCATGCAGTATGCTTTACGGAACCTGCTAAGAGCGGGTCGTCCGCGAAGAAAACTAGTGCACCTAACTCAAGGAGAACAGAAGAAATTAATCGTAAGTTCATTCCATCCAACAGAAAAGCCTTTGTCGTTGCTTCCAGGAGTAGCTCCAAGAGGAGTAATGGAACAGCGGTCAAACAATTCAGCAGCCTTAGCAAAGATCCAGGTTGGTCACAAGACAATTTACAGAAGCGAATTTGCCGTTAAAAATAAATTAATGATCCACCAAGTTGGAACGAACTGAAGCATGAATGTATCGTGTAGATATTTTTCTCGTTTGTGGCGTCTTAAGACGTAAACAAAACCTAAGTACGTAGAGTAAGTAAAATTTTAGGTAGCCATTGTTGCGTTCAATTACCATTGTGCAATGCCCTTGATACACGAAGCTTGACTTCCTCGAATCAGAAAAATAAAGAACCACTTCTCTGTAAGCGACGATATAATAACTGCCCACACACGCTTGCTCCGATTCTAAGCGTATGGATACTTTCGTTGGCATAACAAAACGGCATGGTAATCGCAAACCAGTGCTTATCTGAGTAACTCATAAGCTGGTACACAAGCAATGCTTCTTGAGCGACTGCTGAATAACTGATGGATACGGCGCTTTTCATACAGGTTCGATCATACATTTACTTCTTACTTACGATCTGCTCTCACTGTTTACAGTACGTAAGGAGGGTGCCAGGTAATGATAGTGCAACAATTGTTACATACTCACAAAGGATATCTAGTTGCATTTATAGTAATTTAAACCCCGTCACGGCTATAACCATTATTTGGGTGCCAAGGCAGGCAAACATATCAACGAAAAAGCGAGATAGACGAGGACAGACAATCCGCGGCCCCATAGTAACAACGTACAATTCGCATATGCAAAGCCCACGCTAAGGATCAAACTCAGCATTGACGGTTTTGTTAGTCTTAACTATATCAAATATTATAATTCGCTAGTTAGCCCAGGTCAGCTTGTTTCCTTAGACACTATAGAGCTGAAAGCAGCTGGGGTAGGTTACTAATGAAAACACAATAAAGTTATGATTAAGCTGAATGGGAACTAGAAAAAGCGCAGTCTGTGATAAATCACGTGGAAACAAATAGCTTGAAATATCGACCAATAGACCAGTAGCACATAACATGAAATTGTTTGTAGACACGAAGATCAAATAAGATATGGTGATAAACTGATTCCAATGAGAACAAACTTGCCAGCTTTGATCTGCTCTATTGTAGGTGTCTATGGATAAATCATGAAAACTACGCATATGTGAACGTCACCGAGATATTTCCACGTGAGGGATTTTCATCCAAGTTTTAAGCAGTGGTGTACAACTGTGGCCAATAAATTCAATAATGTTTATATATAACTGATGACAATAGGGATGACACAAACACTAGGGCTAAGAAATTTAACTTCGTACAGTTGAATTTGTTGATCATCTCTTTTCGTACCCAACTGAACATAGTAAAATGATTCTTAGAACAGCAAGAAATTCAACCAATTTAGAATCTGACAACTATTCACTCGGGAAATCACTGTAAGGCCGCGTTATCCCTTAGGGAATCTTGACCAGTGCGCATTCCATCTGACCCTTGTGCGATCGGGACACACGACTATTACTAAGCTGTGCTTGAGACTTCTGAACTACTGGGGATGTCATCGACGGTCGTGACTAAGTTACAAGTTGTGATATAGAGCTGCGGGTTCGTGCCCCACAGGGTCAGGTTTAATGCGCACTGCTGCTTATTCGTGGAATAATGCAATCGTTGTACCGTGATTTGATGTGCGTTTAATAGCCGTCTGTCTGGGTATAGATGTGACGATTTTCTTCCCATACCCTTCAACTTCTAACACTACTTTGTAAAGCTTAAAACAATGCATCTTGCCATAGTTGTTTTTATAGCAAATACGTACAAGTAGCAAGATATTGGTGGAAATGGGACCATGGTTTAGCGTAATATTCGGATGCTGCACATTGTTTAACTTGAAGGCCCATATTCTGCGCTACTTGTGCGATAAACAGTGTAAAAGAATGGGCTGTTTAAATATTTCTTGATGTAATAAATCAACGATCGCCATGGCATGGTTCATAGTTGCATACTTAAAACAAGCTTTTTCGGAACAAGGAATTGTTTGATTTTAACCCTACCAAGCTGCTGCCAACTTCTTCCCTTTCCCCAAATCTAGCGCTATTTGAGGCCTCAGGGCTTCATATCTATTTGCAGGCTCTATTACTTTCGATTCCTGTAGCCAAACTGCTTTTGCACTGTGTTGCAAAACCCAACTGGATTTGCACCTGATTGACAGCGAAGTCACTGGCTTTTCGTATGTAAAATAGCTGGTAATTTGAAAACGGAAATTTCCGCTAAATAAAACCGTGCAGCTTCTTGGAATAGGACCTAAAAATAAGAGCTTTTTTATTTTACTGCTGCTATTGCACATTGTTGTGCAATGATTCTCATCAGTAATTCGATCGTGGCCTTCGGGATTTTAGTCATCTTGTATGCAAACACAACAGACGGAAAACCCAAGGTCACTTGATCTTTGTAGTTCGCTTCCAGTTCAACCCTAACGACCACCAAACTTCAGCGACACTTTCGAATTAGTTAATCCGTTCAAGTTAGATTCCTCCGTATGAAAGCCATACACGCTGCGTATACTTAGTCTGCTTCCTGCGTCCATTGGAGATAACAGATCATCTTTATGCCTACAAACTAACAGGCGGAATAAAATGTTTCAAAGTTAGATCTGTATACGCTCTACAAAGGCTTCGCGTACAAAGAATAAAAACCAGGTCGAATTAAATGCAATCTATACACGGAAGCACGTAACTCAGTTAATATTTGTTTGATTCTGGAATTATTACGCGTTGTGCAGACTACATTTGTCATACTTATACACATATGAGCAGCGGAATTTCGCAAGACACGGGTTCAACAGACCGAGATGCTTCGGAGTAAACGAAAAATATCTGCTTCGCAAATTTGCCTTAGACTTCGCCGGTGCATCTCAAGCTTTGTTGTTGTTATGTGTTTTAGACCCAACAGATGCTTGAACCAGTTCGCATTTTTCAGTATTCGTATAGTATCTTATTAGAACGAGCAAGGCAACTTGAAAATTAGTACATAAAAATTAGAGCGTGGCGTAAAGCAAATGACAGGTAAAATGTGGTTCGGCTTGATAACCAGATAAATACGCACCTGAGCATGAAAAACTAATAGTTTTCTACACTTATTGGTAGTCTGTTTCGGGTACGCTGCCAGTGTTTTGCCTCAAGGATCCATTAACAATTGTTCAAGCAGCAAACATTCACTCCCTATCAAAACCTCTATACCTACGTCATTAGCGACGAGCCTAGCGTGGAATGCACAATCCAGGCCTGGCATCCATGACACAAGTAAGTTCTCGCGGCACTCGAGAAACCACAGCGAAGAGCCACCTATCACATCAAATAGTCTTTGCAACTTCCATATCAACTTAGGCTGAGGTACCTAAGATTGCACTGCGGCAATATCGGCGTCTACGTGGCGGCGTATTAATGAACTTCAAGTTTTAAGGAATCCGAACTACTTTTGACGCCATTTACTACAACAACCACAGCACGAATATGAGGATCCAGCAGTCGGCTTCAATGTCGGCATAAACTTTCATTATCTTTGTTTGCGTCACCATGGGACGCCCTCCTAAATTACTTTGTTTCCACCCACAAGTTTTCTGTGCTTATAAAAAGCCTACATTACCAGGTGAAGGCTGTGCATATCGACAGATATCATTCCGTGTCGAACAAATCACGACCAGCTTTAGTCTACAAAATGGAGATCGAATATTCTACATGCATCTGTGTGAACACTGATGAATGCACACAATCGCTTTTTATTTCATCACGAAATGTTCCTTTTGCGAGTTTGTGGTTCTCACACTGGTTATCTTACTGAATTTGTAATGTATTTGCTTTTATACACCTATTACATCATTGTTCTCTTGTTCGATTATAGGAATGTTAGTCTGATTTGTTAAGCAAAATTGAACCGTACAGACCGGTTTATACCCATAAAATGACGGAAGCTGCCACCAAATGACATCGGTATAATTGCCAAAAATATGGTGCAACATTATGTTAATTGGTAAGAAAAACAAATCGGCATATAAATAAGTAAAGCTTAAGCAAAATTGACTTGTGTTCCTTGATCTGATGATGGCTGTTTACAAATGCTTATTTGTTCGCGACAGTCAACTATATTCCTGGTACCTCAAATTCCAATATTCCCCTTTAATAATGAGGAGAAATTTGCTGATGTCAGAATACTTCTGGGTACATTTTCTAAAATATCCCAGCCGCAAATCCAAAGAACTAGCTCTGAGCAACCTTAGTGTCGTGCAATAAATATATATCAAAATAAAATTGAAGAACGGAAATGTTTTTACCTTTTATATGATATTCGTTTAGTCATCATTATATAGTTTGCTTTGAATCTGCTATTTTCCGCACAATTGTTATGAAATATTCATCATAACTCAAAGATTACTTGCGACTTTTTCAGGGACAACATTTTTGCAGACGATCGATGAGAATCTCCTACTGATTATGCTGTGCCCTCGACTTGTTTTACCAGAAATAATTTTTATAATAGATAACGCTGCGGCTTATTCCTTGAAAAATCCTTTCATCTGGAGCTTTTCAACCGTGGTTCACGAGACCGAATTAAGTTTAAGGGATGCTAGATTTAGAAGTCAAGTTTATTCAATTCGTTTTGCCCCATATCTTCATTGCTCCCAAATAATTTAATCAAACCTGTCGTAAGCTAATTTTTTTATTTATTCTTTACTGGTATCCGAGTTTCGCTAGGCGACATGCTGATACATCAAGGATACGCGATGGATTGCAGTCACACTGGTTCTTTTCTTTCATCCTATAAGTTATTCGACTAAAATTAAATAAACACTACACGCCTATGTATCTGCACCACACATTAGATTTTCAAGGTGCTTCGCAGGATTGGTCCGGGAATTCACCGGCTTTTGCTATTACGGAACAGCTAGTGTACTTAGTCTGTTCGTTGATCTACCTCAATAGTTGTGTAACCCTGCGGTCACAGAACTGAGGAGGTTACTGCACGAATCTTCGAGCCCAATGTGGCTTTTCCGATGCCCAGTCGTCTATGTAGAGAGCAGGATAACATTTTGTCAATCAAAAACATAATATACAAAACGGCAGTAATGCCGGTGTCACTGTGCTGATTAGAATTACTGCCACTTGGCACTGAAGGCATTGATCACGGCTACCAGCAAAAATTGTTGATGACATCTGGTAGAAACACTCAGATTGGTATGAGGAAAAAGCCAATCTTGTGCCGTGCTGTAATACCTACAAACATTAAATCGTATGCGTCATTGATACTCCTTATTTAGTGTGCAATATATGGTGTCATAGATTGATCCAAGGGAAACAGCCGCCTAACTACTCTATGATTTGGCATGAGGATGTGACCTAAACAGAAAAAGAATTGAACCAGGCGGATGCGTGCATTAGTCTGCTCCATTACATCTCGAAGAGTTTACTCTTTGTATTAGCATCACTTTATCTTTCGTGAGCTTTTCTCTTTGTTATTAATTCCATTTTTCTTAAGAATCGATTTGTTGAGGCATGTAGTTATGCGAATGACAATTTTTAACTAAACTGGTCACCAGGTTTATCCATTGGAACTGGATAAATCCCATCTTTTGGTCCACGTTCGTAGTATCTTCCCCAATCCATGCGTTTGCCGATTTACCGATGCAAGTGATCTAAACCGAATAAAAGTAGGATTGATTTTGAGAAACGGCCGGTGCAAAACCGACGGTTTCTGCAAGCTACAGCCATGGCGTGTGGTCGCCTTCTACACGTGGAGCACTTCCTAATCCACTTATACGCTTATGTTAAGCACTTTATATCATTACAATTATCCCATGGTGAAAATCAGAAGTGTTTGCATCTACAGTGTTCTTCTTCTCGCTAATCGATTCAGAAACCCCTTCACTATTTCTAAGAAGTAAGACTTGAAACGAGCTTCAGCGCAGACCACGATATGTCCACCAAATATTATTTTCCCACCTGAGAGTTCACATTCCCAGTAGGCAAATCCTCTGGTGGTAGGTTTAAGCTTCATCCTCTCCAAATCGCTACTATCTCCGCACGACGTATACAGAAACCTCTTCACTATTTTGACATTACAGAATTCAGCAATACCCTGTCATTTTGAAAGGTTTCTCACATGATAAGTTTTAAGTAGATCTAGCTTATCTTATGACTAGTGTTCATTAGTTGCTGATAAATATTCAAACTTTGGCTTACAAAACAAAACCCTTAAATTAGATAGTTTCAACAGTTATTAGTACGATCTAAGGCATTGCTTTCAACTAATTTCCAACTATCCACCGTGGACTATTGACAATATCAGTCGGAAAATTGTTCTTTCAAGCAAAATCAGATCAAGCAAATTACTTGCTCTTGTTGTTAGGAGGTGGATTAGAATTTGGTTGTATTACACGCACTTTCCGATCTGATATTAAATAAAATTTTTAGGAACAAATATAAGGAAAATGTAGTCTATTACTTCACTAAAATAAATAAAATCCATGGTTAGATAAACTAGTTGATTCCTTATTGATAAGTTGGTGGTCATCAAATAACGTGTCTACTTGGGGTGACCGAAGATGTGTAGGTTTTTCTTCGATTCCAAGTATTTTTCTTGCATCTTTCTGATCAATTGAATGTAAAAACTGATACAACTTTGTGCATTGAGTATTTAGCGTCATTGGTTTTCGTTAAGGCAAAAATTCGTCTTATTTACAAGGGCAGACTGCAATAAGTACAGTATCCTTTTTCTTTATAACACCTACTTACCAATATAAGTGTTTCGGAAATGTTTTTTATCACTAATACTGCACACCCGGAAATCCAGGGCCAGCAGTATGACCAAAGTAGCCACATATATCGGCGTTTATATTGCGGAATCACGTTGAGTGTGACAAGCATTTCTTAGACTGGAAAGGCAAAGCGAAATCTCTCAGAATTTGTAACAACGCGTGACACCTAATTCGATGAATACAACTCAAAGCGAATTGTAGCTCCCAGACCGTCAATAAGCAACGGGTACCGCACTGACAAAAGCGATTCTACGGACAAAACTTACCTACGATTCGGTGATATTCTAGAACAAGAACAATGATCAATGGAAACGGATTTGTCACGGGTAAAATAGCAGTCGTTTGACAACTCCGCAGGAGGGAGTTAAAACTACAATATCAAAACATACGTGTTTTGGTTTGAGCAGCTATCGAGCATATGCGCCGCTGTATAAGTGGTGTTAATTAGATTCCGATCAGATTGCCTTTGGAGATGGTGGTCAGGTGACCGAAAGCTAAGCGCACATTAGCAGGGTTTTCTAATCTTAAAATTCCTTCAGTTGCGGACACTGAGGTGAATTAGCAGGAGCCCAAAATGTTGGAGGAAAGACTTGTTACTAATAAAGTATCAAATAGTTTAACAAGGTATTAACTCGTGTTTCTCTGATGTTTAAGGAACCATTTGTGACCAGAAGGCGATTTTTGTGACCAAGCTCGAAAATAGTCAAATCCTCATCCATCAATTAGTTGGTCAATCCTGTGCACTATATGGCGAAACTGTGAAGCAAGTGCACAATCGACAACCTAACTGTAATCGTTAACCTGAGAGTTAAATGGACATAACAGGTAAATTGCCATGCTTTACACCAAATATGTTCCTACAAAATTCCTGCTTTCTTTTCATGTCCACAAAACAGTAACATTGAACAAAGCATCCCGAACGGCTTCCGGCCAAATTATGCTTCTTAGTTATATATTCCACCTCGGTATTAAGGAGAGCTTATATACTTAGCTTCGTTTTATTCTTTATACCGAATAAAATCCAGCCTCACTTTGGAATTAAACACTGATACAAGCTAACAAATTCTTACTGCGAATGCCGTAGCCCAGCGACATTAAAACTGGCTGTCAGAGAGCAATTAGCCGATGGATTGCTGAATTTCTAGAAGGGCTCGTAGAAACTAGTTTTCTGTAGGGAGAGGCCAAACATTACTAACGAAAGTATAGAAGTATATTTTAATCCTTCGTGGTCGGTCGTGAGCATATTCCTTGAATCTAAGTAAGTCTTAATCCAGGAAGTCCTCTTGCGAATCAGTGGTTTAAGCCGCTAAGCCATGCTTAAGGTTTGCAGTTCATTGTACCCGACTATCCATGTTCATATAGGACGTGTTCCGCGTTATGACATTGCAGCGGAGCTTATGTGATTCGAGGAAGACGTTCGTTAATGACCAGTCCCAGTGTCAGCAACTGCTCACATAGCATTTATACTGAAGTATTACGGCCGCAAGACTGCATACATTTTCAACACAGATATTTAGGTACACTTGTCGCCCTCTACATATTGGAGCAGATAATTCTTGCAAGCTAGATGACTAATTTCCCCATAAATGTTTCTCTCGAATATGCTTATCGCAGTCCGTGGTCAATGTAAATATAGTAGAATGCCCATGCCTTTGTTACTTGACACTGACTGTTATTCGAGATTTCTCTGCTAAACTTACGTTTCTAATGTGCTAACCAACACAGATATTTCAGATTATTAACAAAACTTATATCTTATTTAGCATATTGAGCGAGTATTTGGCGAAACCAGCCTGGTTCTCTGCAGACTGCGGTTTCACCGGTTTGTCACAAACTCAACGCTTGGCTATAATGCTTTCATTTTCCCTAGAAACACTTCAATTTCCGTTTTATATGCAATCCTTGTTTTTGACCAACACTGGCTAAACTTTTTAATTGGTAGCCAGGTTAGCCGTGAAGTAGTTGATCACAACATTCAACAATGTACACTTTTCAACCTTCAAGCAGCACGAGCATAGCAATTTATTACATTTAAGTAAATAAGTGCTAGTAAACCCCATTAAATCGAGATCACAGCTGTTATCAACTCCTAGTGCGACAACATGAAAATCGCACTAATTTGAGTGCTGGAGCTTATGAAATAACCGCGAGTTTCCAACAAACATGCTTTCTTGTGCTCAAAGTACCGATGTAGCATACTATTTATTGTCAAATTTTTCTCGTTTTGGTTTTTTAGTATATATACATATATATACGAGTTTTAAATACGCGGTGCCATCCGAAAGCAAAGATAATCATTTTAAAAGCTTAGCGCAGTGTCATGCTACAATTATCCTTGGTCCATCTTACAGCCTGATCAGATCTGTGCCCACCGCTTCCATAAAAATAAAATGCCAATTATATACCCGTACTTTGTATCAGCGTGTGTTGCCAAAAACCTGATTTTTGTTTGAACTTTTCACTTATCTCCCTAAAACAACGATGCTGCTTAATCAAAGCCGCAATGCGTCTAGACAGATCAGGAATCTAAATGGACTAATCGACCTCGATATTTTCAAGATCGATCTTTGAGACAATTTACAATTGGTGCATTTACCAAACTTCCCTATTGTATCGGCAGCTGCATTCCAAATATTTCAGAACAATTACAAGCCAAACTATAGCCCTGTGCTTAATTTCGTTAACTTAAACGATAAGAAATACTCCTTCCTCCTTACGGACTTTTGTGTTCTGCATGAAGCAATCATATCACCGTTTCTATTTTCCATGTAATTTGAATGGCTCCCTATACCAACCGTGCATTTGGTATGCAACTACGCTGACAATGTCATGCGGGGATATATGGTAAATTAATTCGGAATTCTTCATCTGTTCAACGCAGATTGGAAGACATTGTGCAATAGCCTTTATTAAGATCCATTACAATTAACGCTTTTAAAACCAGGTATGTAATATTAACTGTTATTTTTGGTTCATAAGTCGCCATCCGTAATAAGGATTTCCCAGACCCTTAGCGGGTACTTAAATCTCATAACCCGACTTTCCACTTCCAGGTATTTCTTAGTCTCTTACCCCAGACCTTTTGTTGGTCCAAGCATGTCCATGAAACATTCCATAAAGAAGGAAAGCTGTCGAATTTGCCCTTAAGCTTGAAATTCATTAAGTGTTTAGTAATTTAATATTAAGTTTCCTGACTTGCTGCCTCCTCATTTTCAGTGGACTGTCTCAGTTGGAATACATTTTATTTTATTGATATGATCAAGACAGCATCTGATGTTGTTCTAATCCAGTTTATTTGCTTGAGCATGGTTGAGTGATTGGCTTGTGGTTAATTGTTGATGCATAGAAAAGTGAGTCTCTACCTGATTTATTGATCTTTAACCTAATAACTGCTCTGCCACTTTCGCTCAGCCCCACTGCGGCTCTACTCTTGCTATCTGCTCTCCGCTCCTTCTATGCGGTTTGCTTTACGCCTAATGATCTCCACCATTGTATCTGCGCCTATTTCTGTCTTTGCTCTTTTCTGGCTTTCCATTTTTCCACTGGATCGACAAATTCCGCGCAACTACAACCAGGTTGACTCAAACTACTTTTTCGTTCTATACCGTGACCTAATCAAGCTGCGTTTACGCAGCGTTTGACCACTCCACGGTATATTTTCAAGTTAATCACCTATTGATCATTTACGTTCTACAGCCATTTTTACTGTTCCTTGTACTTGCTTGCACCTGGTTCCATATTTTCTAGTCGAACATTATTGCATATCTTGACTTGTTCCCTTACGCTGGATGGGCTTGTCCCTTGAGCTGCATTCCTGATATAGTTTTTCTGATGGTTCGGCTAATGTCGAAAATTGGTTTCTGTTAGGCGTTTGCTTCCAAGATATCTTGATTCGCAATTTGATGCTTCCATTTCCGACTAATCCTCGTGCATGCATCGAGTGCAATTCGTCGTTAACTACTGAACTGTAATTCAAACGTTGATAGTTGACGGTGTGCTGTTTAGATACCGTAGTTATATTTCAAATAACGCTTCCTCCCATGCTAATTACGTACAGTTTATCCATACAATCACTGATCGAATAAAATGTTGTGTAATTCCCTTAGTTTATTGCTAGTGCAGTGTAGTCGTAGCCGTTGTGCCCAAAAATTGTTTAATATCACCAAGAACAACTACGATTTAAGCAAATTTATTTGGTTTGCAACGGCTTATTTTGATATTACGTACCTCACTGTGCCACGGTTTCCCCAATTAAGTTTTAGATCCGCACTGCTTCTAACCATTAACTAAAGTGATCAAGCAGCACCAGAATGCATTTTCCTTTTGCAACTGAACGTTAAAATCCAAAGATATGCAATCCCAACCGCTGCAACAGTTCGTCGGTTTCAACTCCATAACATCAGTGGGCTCGGTGTATCCTTCCCTCAGATTCCTTGGCAGTTTGGGCAACTCCAAATATATCCTGTCAAATCCCTTCGCGTGATCAGCCAAATCACCATTCCCAGAAGAGGTACAAATACTCTCTCAAAACTATACGAGCGCTCGGTTTTAGTGCGATTGCTTTTTGCAATTTATCTCAGTGACCTACCCGAAGATCTTGAAGTACCGCAGCCATTGTTTACTGATGACCTGATGAAATGGTATATTGTGGAGATCCGTGGGTCTTTGAAGCGGTTTTGTGTGCATTGAATTGGCTCCGGGACTGATTAACTTTATGATTGATGCCTATAAATCAGGAGAAATGTTCCGTTCTGCGCCTTGGAGGTGCTATTCTCCCCATACGCTCTGTAGTTGGTAGAAGTGTAATCTCAGTTGGCACAGCAGTTTGACCTAGGCGTCGTCCACACATCAGTGCTTCGCCCTGGGGACAATTGGACAGGGTTCGGTGTGATGTGGTGTATTCGCCGCTCATTTGGTCATCTAACCGCCGCCATTTTTTGAAGATTTTCACAGCTCTTGTGTGATCCTATTTAAAAATTCTGTATCCAGGCTTGTCCACAATGTATTGTATGGTACAAAATAGAACTGGAGAGCTTTCTGCGTGTGGGTACAAGGTTATTGCATAGTTTACGGAGGGAACGTATCCCGAACTTTTGCTCAGCTTGAATATGTACTAAATTTATTACCGGAGAATTAAAGGAGACTTGCTCTTTACCTACTGTATCCTAACGAGTAAGATTGGTCAAGACTTGTCCTGGCTATGTAGTTCCAACAAGCTGCCTAGTCTTCGGAGTCACACGTTTTATCTGCACAAAATGTGTTCTGACCTCCTAAGAAACTTTCATGTCGCGCCGAGTCATTGGACGCCGGAACTCGCTTACGGAGCACGTCATTGGGCGGTAGAGGGTTTCGAGCGTCAGTTATTTGCTCTTGGGTGGCAGTAACAAGCATTCCCTTTTCCTAAACAAGTTGTAACTTCAGCATTCTGGTTGATATTTTCTAGAGCTTTCATACCTTGTTATTATCATTAATTAGCTGATACTCCTCCTGTTGTTTTATTAACTTACCTTCACTCTTTCTTTGTTCAAATAAACCGCCCTGGCAGGGACTGCTGGACAGAAAATGTGGGCAGTAATTGTTCGGACAGAGTATGAGGCCTTCCTTGTTTTAGGCTACACAACATCTCCAACTGACTTCTTAACTCCGGGTTCAATGATGTGCAAAGGAAGAAACCTACACCGCGTTATCCTATTGTTCCGGTTTTCAATCGAACTTGGACTAGAACTAGAATCTGGAAGGACACGGATGGAACGGTGTACTATAGGTTTTGACCTTTCGACAGGATAACTTTTTCTACTCCTTTGTTGGGGTGCAACGTAACAAGCAGATGTCTTGGTTCCCCTAATATTTAGATTCGGGGTGCCGCATGACCCACACTACATTTGTAGGTTTGACCGCAACAGCAAGTACGTTAGCAATGATATCCCACTGGTTAAGATCACCTAATTGTCTACCACTAAATGACGTCCAGTTTGGTTATGGGGCCACAATACAGTAAGCTCAACTTGCTTTTCCTTGCTTTCGCTCCATAAATCACTGGTATTGGTTGACATAATCAGTGATTCATCACAGAACTCCGGGGTGCTTACACCGAAAAACCGTTTGTGGTGGCCTCATCAAATCTAACACATATGGTCTTCCATAGCAAAATTCTGTTATTCAGATCAATAGTTGATATTTTATCTCAAACCAAGTTGGACTTATAGAGAAACAAATGGCGGTTGGCAAAACTAAATATTTACTGATGTAAAAATATCAAAATTTACGGAAAACAACCAGTTACACGTCGTTGCTTTTGTGCAGAAACATAATACATTAGTGAGAGATGAATTTATATTAATCGAACCGATTAGTCCTGCTACTGCCAATATACAGTAAATAATTTTCTACAAATTTTACTTATCATAGTCTTTTCCAAGCACTAGTGCGATACGCTTGTGGGGCCTAAATGTCTGTAGTTTATAGGTACTGTTTAGCGCCCTATCGACAATTTAAATTAACGCGTCTAGTTATGGCTTTACCTTTACAAGTGACCTTTTGAACAGACCTAAGCTGGATTATTGATGCATGTCAGAGAAGTTGTAGCAGTTGCCTAACAATGGCAGCAGCGATACAACCCGGAAGTATTATTAGAGGGCTAGATGGGTCGTGGAATTTGACCCAAATTAATGACACAATGCGTCGATATTCTTTAGTACAATCAGATTCTTCATTTAGACTAATAAAACCTACATTTTGAGGAGCGTTGATTATGACTCCGTATTAAGCTGATTCAGGTACTATAGTGAATGTGATAAACAAGTGTTTTAATTACATGGAATTGCATTCTGCAAATGCATAAATGTGAGCAACTTCTGCTTTATAGTTCATCCAACCTACACTTTATGTATCCGCGTAAAATCAGTTTTGTTTCCTTGCAAAAATATAAGCTCAAACTATAAATAATATAACTGTATTGATAAAGCAGGTGGGAGCGTCACACTTACGTGAAATATATTGGATACTAATTCAGAGGCTGACAATTTTAATCCAAGGAGACAGTAGCCGCATAAAAGAGAAAAACAAGGCTTAACTCTTATTTAATGTACGTCACAAGCAGGCGCTTTGGACCTGCAGTTATTGCCGATAGATTAATTAGCACAAAGAGGACCCAAAAGCCAAACAGTTCTGTTTACGCCTGCAGTCTAATTCGAGCTTGCGGTATCACGCCACATTTGCTTATTAGCAGATCGAGCAATCATTCTCTGACATGACGACGGTTTTCATATTAATGCTTATACAGTATTTATTTAGATTTGGTCGTGGTTCGGCATTATTTATTTTCATTATTCAAAGGGCCTATTCATTGTGTGACTGATTTTGAATTCCTCAATTTGTTCTGGACTCATAGGTTTATCCAAATGTTTTCCGGTGAGAGAAATGCACATTACTATGCATACAAGGAACGAAAGATCGGACTTATCATTCGTAAGCGCAGCCAAAATGATTCAGGTATCCATCCCAGAAAAAATAGCGTTTGTTTGTGCAGCAGTCCTTTGGAAATACACCCACCCACATACATCCTAGTAAGGTCAAATTTCAAGATCCGCGGGCCGACACATGGCAAACATTACTTGTAAAATGGTCTCAAGATTTCACAGATAAATTTTGCATTTTGTTGCTGCTTATCTTGACAGGTATTTTGTAACTATGTGGCGAATTTAGGACAAGGAATATGTGCATCGGTGGCATATCATCCAGTGAGTGATACTATAACAAATTTCAGAAAAGACGAGTGAGCTGCTTTTAGTATTTGAAATGATACCTGTTTATTCTTGAGGAGAGTGATATAGCTTCGCTGGTTAATAAAACCATCTATGGCTTCGGTATATCGTCGTGACAGACAGTATGCTATTCATTTATTTCACACTTATAATTTTGTTCATCTTTTATCACAACATGTCCACATCGACCTGTTTGCAGTTATTTTGGTGTCCGTATCACACCAAGAGTTGCTTGTGAACTTACAAGTAACTACTTTGCTAAAAATACACTTGTGACCTATTTTTGTTTAGAAACCATCTTATTTCTCTTTCTCATAAAAAATTTGTGCTTTGCGCGGACTTGGCGGTCGTGAATGCATTTCGTAAGAAGTAACATATTAACTACTGGTGTACAACTTAATATGTGTTCCTTTAATAATTGTCACAGAATAAATTTCATAACGCTACACTCCATTTCTTCCATTGTCATTGGTTTACGATGTCACAGCGTAGCAGTTATGAATTAATTTCACTTTAACTGTGGGGTCGCACCTGTCATGTAAAAATATGCAGCATATATTTATATATTCCTAATCAGAATTTTCGATAATAATTTCGGTGTGTTTTCGGATGTTTATCGCAGTCACTAATTTATTGTTGATATATGGATTTACACGATGAATAACCAATGAAGAAAACTCCATTTTATTATTCAGGGAAAATCATGGATAGTAAAAACCAAGTTTTGTTTCAATTCCACTCTTGCCCCACTCACTTTTAAGATGAAGGAACGCGCACACTGTTCAAAATTTGGACCCAAATGTATCCTGCAAAATCCAGTGTCTATCAAGTCAAGAAAGTAGAAGTCCTACGTATGCCCATGTGCTACGTTGCTGACCATGTTTGGATGCTTTCGTTCTTAAACCTATTTTATTTGTAAAATGTCTGATCAACCACGTTCTCCAAACTTGTGCTATGCTTATAATTGAAGAATACGAAATTTGCAAGGATAATACAGTCACCAGCGTGTAACAACATGATGTAATTCAGGCACAATTAAACCAAATAAACAGCCAAAATGCTTAAAAGCAGAATAAAATGTAGTGCGGGCTGAGTGACTTCCTTTATGTATATTGAGTAACTCCAACTTTGAGATGATCATTAAAAATATGGAAATCCGAATTAATGCTTAGAAACCTGGTGCATATATATTTCACCATTACCTGTATTACGTCAGCAAAAGTAAAATGTCTAACTAGTGTATTTGAAAAAGGCAGCTGACATAGCCTACAGCCAAGAAGTATTTAACCCCAATTAAATGGACACGGTGAGTTCCAAGAGCAATTTCATAACGCATAGAAAGTAGGTTTGAAAATGTTGAGGTTATTAAGAGCGAATCTTAGCTCCAACCGATGAATTAGTGGTGTTTATAAGCGGGTTTACTGTGCTATTCGGATGCTCAGTACCGTCTAATCTTTCTTCGGTCAACATTTAATAAGACTGTTGTATTGCTGCGGCAACGAAGCGGCAAATATTCATGATGTTCATTTCACGCAACAACGACTAACCGTACCTGGTATATATATATATATATATGATGTGCGGAGGCTGGTGTTGGCTAGCTCTTGACAGATGGTTTACCCACTGCTGCTACTGTTGTGCCTTGGGCTCCTGTTTTGCTGTCGCCTTCTCGTGACGACTGCTGGATGGCAGTTGGGTTACGCCCTTCTCCCTGCTAATATCCTGGACGCCAATCCGCATGAGTCAATGAGGTGACCACGTTAGAACACAGGAACAAACGCATTCGTTTGTCAGTTCATCACTATTAATCAAAATTGCTTGACTGTTTAAATCCCTACCATAGCCTCCGCAAGTCATATTCTGAAATACACTTGTTTCCTTCTAGTGCGTTTGACTTGTTTGATCTATTTGCATTACTCTGCTGGAGTGATTATTGTAGTTCCCGATAAATTATTTCCGTCTGCTTCTGTTCACATTCGGTCAATATCTTATACGTTCTCCTTGCGTCAGGCATGCTACTGATCGTATCTCCTGACCGATATCTGTTTTCTCCCGGGGCATGCCTGCCTCCATCTGATCTCAATCATAGCACAAATGCCTAGTTCCTTTTCGTCTTCTTTTAGCTTCCGCTTCTTCGGTATAATGCTAGTTTACCGCAAACTTATAATAGTTAAAAGCATTCTAATTGGACGAAGATCCATAGAGCTTTCCAACAAGCCAGCACGGTGCCTATTGCATGGAGCTAGGCAAAGAAACGCTAAGCGTAAATGAAGCTAATAAGTTGGAATTTTCCACTTTGTAATCCAATTTGCCAATAAAGTTGCATGACTGTAATCACAATAAAATCACGTAACCGCAGCTAAGACTCCCGTAGGTATGAGTTGCGCTTATCCAAGAATAACTGAATCTGGCAAAATTTGCACTGTTACGCAAACATTTGGTGCATTTTCGCAAAAAGCAATAATCATTAATGGGAATAAGTCTGCTCAAGTGTAAGCGTAAATCAGTTAACAGAATATTCTTTGGTTCCTTTTGCGTCACCATTTCAAATACATCTGCAAATCAGTGTTTAACAGCATTAAACTTAATGGGACAAGAGCGGTTGAATTTGTAATAAATTCATTTACGGAAACCCCATTTCTTCAGAAACAGTCTTTATTTTCGTACTTTGCACATAGCTAAGCTGATATTTCTACTTACCTTTTGAAAGCGAATGAGCATTTATGAATCCATTAAAAAGGATAACTCTCTAATCTGCGGTTATAGTTGATTGTATACATTTCCAATTTATTCATTATATATCATTGATTTGTTTAAGCATATCGTCTTTTTGGACGATATTTTATCGTAAAATTTTTCGCTTAAATCAACGCAAATCGGCTGTTGCCAGCAGCGCTATGCTTTGCAAAACTGCAAGTAGTTCCAGTGCCGCGGCAAAAAACAATAATTGCCCCGCAATTTGTGTTATTTGAGTGATTATTTATATACAAACAAGCATCGTTACAAGACAAATTATATGACTAGTTATGTTGAAGCAGCAGCTAGAAATTAGATGTCCGCACACTTCGCTTCCTAAAGCTTGGAGGTTCAGGAACTCTGTTCAATCCGTACTTATGTCTACCAACTTTTTTCAGCCATTATTTGGGTACATGTTTGTGAACCAATATATTTCAATCGACCTCTTCCTACATTTTACATAGGTGGTTCAATTAGCTTTCGGCATGCATAGAAAGAATTTATTTATCCAAATTTGTGCCACTTTCGACCTAATGAATGCACTTGATCTAGCCGTGTTCAAACATTATTGTAATGGAATAAGGTCGAAGAATACGACAGTAAAATCATCTCTGCAGTACCGAATACACATCACTATTTGCAAATTTACGACCCATAAGTTTAGATTTTGGCAAGACATACAGATTTGATTAGGTGTGCTGTGAATAACCTGCGAGCTATATCTACAATGTAAATCCACATATGGCTCTCTTTGATGTGGTCACTTGGAAATTGTAGCTACGTGCTTTTCCCTCTAAAATAACAGCTGCTAGTATTCATCATCATACTTCTGTGAATGTTTATTTCACCTCGCGCGTTACTGTAACTTTCTAAGGGCAATTGATGTTATGGTACTATAGCAAAATTTATTCTGCTTACACCTTCGACATACTGGAAGACTGGGAGAATAACCATTCTGCGGACGCTACTTGACGGAAATGACTTGGGGAAGGCGGACACGTATGCTTTCATTGTTTACATTGCATCTTTGTTGACAGTTCGAAATTAGGAACAATCATTCTCATAAGTGACAGAAATTATGAATAAGTTCAAATAGGCTTCACGATTCTCAACGTGATTAATTTCTGAACAAGTGTCTATCTTCTTGGAACTTGATTTGCTGTCCGTTTACTCATCAACAAAGGGGTTCGTTAAAACAGTTACTACTGAGTCAGAAGTGATGCGCAAATTCAAAGATTCCAGAAATTCGTTTAACCACTTATCATGCAATTTCGTTTGGTGTGTTTTCTTCCCATTGATCAAAATACGTTAAACAGTTTGGGCGCTAGACCACGGATCAGATTTAAGGCTATCCTTAACATTTGATTACATGCCAAGATCAATACTTACAAGTGAAATGTGTAGCAAATTCAGCAAATATTATTATAAGCGTATCGGAATTGAATTCCTTTTGCGTAGTGTTTCTTACTCATTGTACCTTTCAGAAAGTGAACACTTTAGGTCAATTCAATAAATCATTGAACCCTAACATATCTGTATATAAAGTTTAGTTATGACATTCATACTTCTCTTATGTAACCGTTGATAAAATAATAGTATGTTTTATTCAGTTTACTAACATCCCCGTCGGGTTGACTAAGTTTTGATTGACCCTGTAAGTTTTGATTCTTCCCTGTATGGTCAATAAACGACACATTCTAAACTATATCAAGTCGATGGACAAAAAGTACAACGCAAGTAAAATGGTTTCTAAGTTTTACGAGACAGGCGTCAATAATTCATAACTAGGTATATGGATCACTATGTTGAGAGCAACAGGTCCGCGATATGGAAAGTCGGGCACCTATAGTTTTTAGCTTCAATCGACATTCTGTAACTGGTTTACAAGATAAGAACAATTTCAATGCACCAGTTCTATTTTCCCTGCGTGACAAAATGGACATCCGAGTCGTTTCTTAAATTCTGACATCAACGTCCTCTACAGAGCAAGCACGAATGTGGACGATCGTTTTTCCCTCTGGTGACAGTTTGGCAGTTAAACCCCACTGTTCTCTCTTACTACAGGAATCTGCAGGCACAAGTAATCACTTAGGATGCGTTTTACGGAGGTGCAGGTCAACCCCGGGAATGACACGTACACCTATCGAATTCGACAAATGCACACCACTAAATGAAAATTAACCAAAATTTACATATATCTGACCAGTTAAATCGGAAAAATACGTTAACATCTGTTCACGTAGGCTTTGATTGTAATGACTCGAAAGAAAACTCGTGACGCACGGATGATAGTTGGCTGGCACCAGTTGTAAAAAAGTAAGCGTTGGTTACCTACAAGTTGGACATCAAATCACCAAACTAGAAGCAACATTATCTGAAATTCTTTAATACAAATTGCAAGTATTTACAATAATTATTAGTTTCTTGCAGAACAATGTAACATTTTACTAGCATTCTTAACCGATGATTGTTTGCCTTTCTGTTTACTCCTTAGTAGAAAATATGTCACGTTATCAGATATCTTACAGCTCATCTCAATCGAGTATACCTATCATACAATAGCGGCTCAACAAGAGCGAATATTATCAACCCATTTAAATATGTGTAGGTGAATACAATTATTCTTTTGCCCTGAATGTGTACGAGCCACGTAAATGACATGTGCCTCTCGGAAATAATAGCCATGCTTACGAAAAAGCAGAAGACGGCGAGTTTAACCTTAGCTTAATGAACTTTCGTATACCAACAATTTCTCATCAGTTTATGGGACCGAATTGACTAATCAAGATACATGCTGACAATTAGTACCTGCTTTGCCTCTGATAATAATTGATTTTTAAACGAGATTAATACTAGTGAAGTTTGCTGTCTGCAGATACGGTGCACAATTCGCAATTTATTGTTCGTGGCAACCGACAGTTAGGCCAGTTGCAAGCAATGTTTAAATAATATCATCGTAAAGCTCCATTATTTTGCCTGAAACAAGTTCCCAGGTTTTGTTTATCCATTATCGATCAGTGTTCAAGAATGAGAGAACTTCTACTCGAGTAACACCAGTGCAATTTTTTTCCATTTTATTTATCTTGTTCGAAAAGCTTCAATATTTTTAATTATGTCATTTTACTTCATTGTATTTGGTATTGTAAAATGATTAGAATGCACCATTCAGAGTACATAAAATCCCATGATGAATTTAAAGTTACCAAGTTTGTTTACTTTACTGGCTTCTAATAAGCAACCGCATGTATTCTTTGAGACTGGTGAACGCTGAAATGGTTACTTAGCATATTCCAACTAGAGGATATCTTATACTTTCTGATCGTGCCTCAACCAAAGGAAGTTGGCGGACAGCGGCTTTTTATATTAATATTTTATAGCCAAGAATGCAGTGTGTTAGTCGTCGCAGCTGATATAAATACTTAAGTGACTTACTTAACTGACAAATAGTAACGTGTATCAGGCTGTTTCCGGATAGATGTCTACCGGACAGTTTATGTGTTTCTATTATTCTAGTTTAAGTGTACATATCCTGTTAATTCCTGTTAATTCAACGACGTACATCCTTCGTCAACCTTCGTGATGGCATAACTAAAAGTGAATCTTACCACAGCTGGGGATAACACATATGGGCGTTAACTTGCTTGCTGATTTAGCTTGCGTGCTGATGTAGTATTATGGTTGAAGTCCTTACGAAAGCTTAAAAATTTGGCTATTTATACTCGCAACCGGTACACACAGTAGGTGAAGTAAGGAACGGGTTCCCTTCCTTTACGAATCTTAACTGAAGGCTCACACTTTTAATTTGACTAACATCGTTTTCTGTATGGTGATACTTCCATTTCTGACCCTGAACCCCAACAATGTACGTCCTCTTTATGGAAACTCAGCTGTTAGGCCATTCTGAGAACCAACTAGTTAAATTCGACCGCCTTGGATAGTCGGTGGTAATGCCACGGTAACCAGTTACGCTTGCTCTATACCAGTCATGCAGTACCCTTCATAAAACCATCAATTTGTCGCCTACTGTAGTGCAAAATAAAAAGGGTTGAAAATAACGGTACCCAAAATTATGCATTTTCAAACGCCGTGGTGATTTCTCGGACTAGCAATATATATTTAAACACCACTTTGATCTTACAATCTTCCCTTACCAATATGTTCTTGGCCTACATTTTGCCCTTTATAATTTCGTTGTTCCAGTCTTTTAGCATCAGCAATATTCGAGTACTTAATTTCACTGACAACTGAAACCCTCCACAGTGGTTGGTCTGTGGAGAGCTGAGCAATGCCAACAGAACAGGATTGATGCCATATTAGCGAGTCTAATGTGTAGTTCGCATGTGCCAGTAAAATTGACCGTACATGCATAAATCTACATAGTATAAACTTAATCTTGTGTTGCATATCCAGTAGTACAAATCTGACCAGCGTTATTTTATCTCAACAAAGTGCAGCGAGTTGTCCCTCAAATGAAGCATTTTTGTATGGCACATGTGCATACAGAGCACTTAGTAAGTCGGCAAGCCAGATCTACAATCTACTTTGTGCAATTTGCCGATCAAAAAACTAGTTTAGGGAAACAACAACTTTCTTTGCTACATAGAAACCCATAGACAACGCAAAATACAAATGTTAACTTCCGGTAACCATGGAAGTTTGAATCAGAGTTTCAGATTTCAACTAAGGTCGTCCTAATAAATTCACCTTTCGTGTTGCTGAAGAACCACTAGTCAGACTAACATTGCAAGATAAATATTTGACAGCTGGATGATATCTTTCGCATTTAAAATGGTATTTACATTTAACTGCTGCTTGTCCGAATAAAATGAACGTTCGTTCCATTGGCTTGGGTATAATTTTAGGCAACCGTCACAACAAAAAATTAGAAAACGTCCATCTTTTGCTCGTTTAGCATGGTTTCTTTTATTCTAGTTAATCGCAAGTGGAATTCATTCCATTACAAGCTAGATTATGCAATAATACATTTTCTACAAATCCCATTGGTGCACTAACTAACCAACCGGGTTTACTTTCATTAGAGCAGCGAATTTCAACGATATATAGCAGCTGGGGAGAGATAGTTATTGTGAGCCATAATGATCATCCTGTTGTGGATTTTAACCAGTATCTTTCTATGTGCATCCAGGGCATGGAATGCAAACTTCACACCAATCAAACGTGAGTAAAACTGATTTTCGAAGAAATTAAAAATAGACAAGTTATATTTGGTAATGTTTTTCGATGACTTCAGTGCAAACATCTCCTTGGTAATAAAACGCCTATTAGAAGCATAGTTTGAGTTTGCAAAGTATAAAAGTACATTATATTTACATCATATTTTTCGTAACTCTTCAACCAACAATATGAACAGCACCAATTAGGAAGGCGGAAAATTAGTAATTTTTGCCGAATGCCTAAACAAATAAATAATGGAAAACTTGGTGTTATAATTTGTAGCGAGCTACGAATGCTTTATTTTTGCCAACATGTTGAATGATTTAATAGTGCGATTGAGATAAAGTTCAGCAAAATAATACATGTATATATATATCTTAGATTAATTACGCATTCTGGCAAGCATCTTTATTGTTACTCTATGTGTATATATAATTGCAAGTCTTTCTCGCCATGCGAGAATCGCATAACATAAAAGTACGCATTAGTTGAACAACTAGATGGTAGCTAGAAATGGCACGCAATCTGATGAAATAAGATTAATCACTCCGTAGTATTTACTAATAGGGAGTAATATATGACTGAACTGAACACAAGAAAGTTTGTGAAAATTGCTAACATTCTCATGAATATGCTGAGTGGAAGCCCGTCATTCACCAACTCTAGCGTTAAGGAATCAACTCTGCTGGCCGGAAACCGAAGCCAAGTCGAAGCAAGTTAATTCGGAAACGCGTGTTGACGTAGAAAAAGCTTACACTCTTAACCGTCCTCCCTTACTAGGTCCAAGTAGAACAGTAGTACCCTTCGTCTTGCTTTCGACGACGGCCATGTCCATTTTGCTGTTAAGGGATTACACTTATAAAACGAAGTGTGTATAACACTGCACAGGCTCCCAGCAAGGCCATTGCTAGTGATTTCTCATTTTTGATATCATTATTGGCAGGCAGATTATTCCAAAAGGTTTGATTGACCACTATGCAACTTTGGACTAGAGAGAAGTCTGCAAATAATCTGTTGGTTGCTTATCGCTCAACATTGACAATGTGACTGTCCTAGACGAATTAAAGTAACTGACGTATTTGAGACAGCACCAATTTTCGATATGTGACGTAGGCGCAGTAAGATGACTATATTTACATGGGTTGAAATGCGTCTTCGTCTCCAAGGATTACTTGAAATTTAACATGAAGTTCAACTATTTCGTAAGATTTGCTTTGCTTGTGTATAGAATAATCGACCAATCCAAAACCAGTGGTCAACATGAGCAGATGGATTATTTCCGCGGTTTTTGCATCTTGTCAAGGGATATGAACAAAGGAATAGAATAAAAAGTAGGATATCTCGTTTGCGTGCGAAAACACTTCGCATATAGACTCAAATAATAACTGCGAATCCAGTCGGTGTAGAAATAGAGCTAGTTTTACCATACAATTTAGGTATCAAATAATTCAAAGCAGTTCTGCACTTTTCGCATTTCTGCTTGTTTGTCTGTTAGCTTAGCTGAGAGCTAGAAGCCTTCAAGGCCAAGATACGCTTCCATATTTTATTATGTACAACAGATTTTATGAGACTATAAACTCTTAACCGCAATGAAACTTGCTGTATTCAACCAACTAATAGAAATGTTGTATTCTTGGTTTGCCGATTATTCTACAAAGAATTCATTTGCAAACTTTATGTATCATGTCCTAGCGGCAACATAGTAAGTGCATTGAAAGAACCAAATAAACCCGAGTAAGTTCCAAAGCCACTTGATAATAATTGAATGCATACATTAATTAAAATTTATTTCTGCAACTGTTACTAGATTATTACGCAGCTGAATATCGTGTGCAGTATTGCGTAATGAGACATGAAACACCAATCGAAGCAGCACATCTTAAGAGGGCGTGCTTAAACTATTCATGTACTGAGAAATATGTGATAGCCATCAATATTTCATGACGAGCAATTGCTCTTCTCTTAGATTTTCATTTCACTTGCACACCTTGGAATCCGCTTCATGACTACAAGCATAGTAAACGTCAAACAACCATCTTGATTGCACTAATGCCAAGTTTATTTCTAGTAATGATAAAATATGTCATGTTAAACCTTTAAATGAAACTGTTATCATGAGAAATTGCAGGATATAAATTTTCCAACGGTAGATCTTGATAGGTCTGTGTCTAGTATTTTGCTTATAATTCCTATAAATTTATTGGGTTTTCTTGAACCCGAATGACGACTAGTGTAAGCCGGAATTTCGTAGCAACATCCTAGTTGGAGTTTGCTTTTTCACAGTGAGATCAATACAGGAAGCAACATGTTCTTATTTCGACAACTTGGAAGTACGACTCTAATATGTTCTTCCGAGTGAACAAACAAAAATTGCCATTAAGCACAAGTGGCGAGAATCCCATTTAGTATAATTGCGCCGACGACACGGTTAGGTCTTTCACTGTAGGGAAATTTGGGGAATTATTTAGAAACTACAACTGAGACTTTGCTTTAATTAACTAAGTCGCCGATCACCTGAACTTCTCCGTAGCAGTCATTGCAGTGAATGGGACTGATGTTATCTGAATAAACACTTACTTGATGTTACACTTGTAGTATACAACCAAAATTCATAATAGTGTATTGGAAAAGTACGCGATTAGATCACGTTTTGTGCTTTTTGGTCATTTGCTTTGCAGATAACAATAACATTGCTTGTATGAAAATGCTTGGCGCGCATCAGCAAAATAGCGTATTAGACGAAAATATTACAAATGCCCCTAAGTTTTCTCAGAAATGAACAACAATTCTTCACTGACTACAAAAATGCGAAACAAGTAAATGGTAAGCTAGTAGCAAAGAAAGTACCAAATTCTGGAGATACTGCTAAAAGTAAAAGCATGCATTTGTGAAAATTCTACTTTTAACAAAAAGCAGCTGTGCTATTATCCTCCCAGATATCCGTAAGTGACAAGTGATTGGATACAAATGCAGATACGTAAGAAACATGTTTAGGCTAAATATATAACCTCGATTTGATAATATTTGCTTTAGCTCAAATAGACTACAGGCCATAAAATTGCTACACATGCGAATAAGCACTAGCATATCGTTTCGTTAGATCGGGGCTCTTCGTTGTTGCGCTTTCCCTTGGTCACATGTTAGAGATCGAAGACCCAATCGCAATAGCTTGCACCGCTAGTAAACAGTTAGTGCTACTGAGTCATGAGAGACGATAGCGGGCCATCGCGGCTTGAAATATAATTGCCATATAGCCCAAACCATCGTCCACTGCTATGTAGGTCACTACCCGTGCATAGGACAGTGTTAGTCTATCAAGTGGTTTGTTTCATTCAAATGAAACAAATCACGTGATTGCCACGTTTGCAAAATGAGTTTTTAGATCAGGCGCAAATGGCTTCGTAATATTCCAATTTCTTTGGCCAAAACAGCTGCAAAGTCTGGATCGACTTCTTGGGAAACTAATGGTATTTAAAGCAACTGAATACATTTTGTCCCTTCTGTCGTAAGCATATGAAGCTGTGAACCTTTCGATTTCAACAGTTGGATACTATTGATTACCTTAAACATATGGTTCACTAATATTTGATGCCCAGTGTAGGCAAGATGGGATAAACTTTAGTTAGAAATGGCCTCAGGGCCACTAACGTAACCCAAGTTGGTGATACTCATCGTTGCGCTTTAAAAAGTGCCGTGGCGTTCGACCGATAAAGATTGCGCTACAAGTGCGCTCGAATAGACATTGACCATCGAAGCGGTCAGCGTATGCCGCAAATCCATTTTCTGCGCAGGGACGAGCTGTTCTGCGGAGAATGTGCATTTCAGGATCACAGATTGGAGCGGAGATTTAACTGCAGATGACAGGCTTCAAGCTTGCGGGCAGGTGATTAGCTGCATTTAGATTAATTTGATCAAGTTACCCAAACTGCTATTTACTTAGGTGATTGTACAGTCTGATGAAATATCACTGGGATCTTTGATCTTGAAATTTAAATAAGGTTTAATAAATCTTATAATTACCTCCAGTTATCTCGTTATACAGCTTCCAGGGAAAAACGAAAAGCAGCGGAATTATAGAGGGCTGTGTGCAAGAATAAACCATGCACAAAATCCATCCTCTGACAGGCAACAATCTACGCCTGCTCATGCTATCTTCATCCTCGTGTTAAATGTGACAATCTTTTGAGGCGACACGTGTTGCCTGTGACTTGGAAGTAAGCCATGAAACTCACGCTACCGTCTTCCTCATCGATCTTTAGCAGATAATTTTAAAGATTTACAATTTTAATTTACAATGAATATTCCGTAAACCAATTTTGACACGTGATATAATGTGGACAAATCCGTGATTTAATAACCAGGAAATGCAGGAAAGCGCCTGGACGGTTTTCAGAACAAGATTTGCTAATACAAATGCATAGTGGACAATTCTGCAAATGTCTCGTTCATTCTTGATCCTGGATAATTTCATTCAAGCCTTGCGCATATTATGCATGTATATTTGTGCATGTTAGCCTCAGATTTTTCACTACTATTGGAAAAATGTAGGATGTTATATTTTTTAAAAACTTGTCTAGCAGTTTTAGCCTACTGATGCGAGGAAGGACGGAAAGAGGAAACTCCGAGGCAGTGACGATTTAAGCGGAAGTCGCTGACGCAGGAATAAATAAACGGTAGTTTGTTTGCCGACGCAAAACCCCTCACGAAGCTGATGAAGTCACCAACGTAAATGTCAGCACAACAATTATCATCCTCAATAGAAACAGGCAGAACTTGCCATAACTCAGAGACGCCGTGAAGAAAACAACTGAGAAGTTGACCCCCGACTTCTTGCTTTACATGCAAAAGACCGTGCTTCATTAATCGAACTGTAGCTTGGTGCAAATACAGCAGCAGTATAAATTAACGAAAATCCAAATATCCTTGTGTACAATCTTTAACGACCTCAGAATATTGAAGCAGTGCCATTACGAGCTAAACCGTGTCAACAGGGCGACGACGATCGTAAGTCGACTGGCTTAAGCTCTCGAGTTTTGGGTACACACAACGCATGATAAAGGCGTAATACACTTCAAAAGGCAAGAAGGCGTTTAACCTCAATTTGCAACAGACGCAGGAACACACAATAACAGGGACGCGCAGACGTTAGCTCATCCAGCCTGAGGTCACACGTTGAAGCTGACTGTGGCAATGAATAACCAAGGCATCGTTTTACAGAATGATCGTCAAAGATGGCATCTGTAATGGTGCAAATACCTCAATGTTCATCAAAGAACTTATGTTCTATATATGCTGGGCAGTGGAAATGAACTCTACATGGCTGATTATAGATGACACTAGAGTCCACATAATGGGCCCGCTGTACCAGCTGGAAGTTCTGTCGCCATATTTTACGTGCTTAACAAGATGGAAAATGTGTTTTTGAAAGTACAAGCATCGGAAAGACAAGTGTTGACCAAACCGACTCCTGAACTGACGCTATGTACGGTCATTCATGTGAGCGCCGGAATAGTAAGGCAGTACGACTGCACGAACTGCGTCATGAGTATCATTGTAAACCTGACAAAAGCAGAAGGGAGACAATTCACTGACAATTGCTCATCTCTACTGATACTGTTCCATTCCTTGTTAATACACCGTTCTCATTTTAAACTGGATGTTTATCAAACCAAAATGCCGAGTACGGCTTGCAAAAGAGGACGCAACATTTTACACTACCTCATTCATTTTGTGTGGTTTCTTGAAGTGGTCTTCCAATAAGGCTAAGTAATGTTTCATGATTGCATAATGTGTTGAATACAAATCGGTAACGTTAGGTTGTGTTCTTCTAGTCAAAACAATTGGAGATTCTAGGCAGGCAGTGTAATACAGGGCAACCGCTTTTGATTGAGGTAATCGTGGCCCACGATAAACGGACATGCTTGCTCTAGCATCCGCGGCTTAGACAACTCGCTTGCACTAGCATAACACCATTTAGTCTGAGCATTTTCATTCCTTGATAACCAATCGCTGATTATCAGCCTAGAATACAATAGGTATAATTTGGTTTGCAAAACTTTTAAATTGTTTTGTATAAACCCCAGTTTGTAGTAAAAATGGTATAGGAGAAATAAAGTAAAAAGCATGGCAAATTGTTTGACTAACACCGTGATAGATTCCTTCCTAAGAACTTAGTAGAAATAGTACCACGAATTGCCATCAAGGCTCGAGTTCTGTACTCACTCTGCGTTCCCCTTTAGATGACACTAGCAGCACTTTCTCATTGCGCCTATCCGGTGACGATGCAGCTTCGAGCACCGGCCAAGCCGGTGTTGGTATTGCCCTGAGTCCCCAGGCTGAAGCTACTCTGGTTGATTGGATTCCAATCAGTAGCCGGATGTGTGCGGTCCGATTGGCTGACTCGTTCAGAACTTTAAAGTCGCGTGGGACTAACAGGTGTCTTTTCGTTATCGCTGCCTATGCACCGACAAACTGTAGCGATGACTCGGTAAAAGACGACTTCTATCGTCAACTGAACGAGCTCCTTAGCCACAAAAGCAGCTCGAACACTGTAGTGCTGTCTGGGGATCTGAACGCTCAAGTTGGAAACTTATACACAGATGAGCTGCATCTGGGCGGCCAACATGGTATAGGCTCCCGTAATGATAACGGTGAGCGGTTACTTCATTTGTGTGAGGATGCTCGCTTCTTTCTTGCGAGCACTAATTTCCGACACAGCACCCGCCGGAGAGTGACTTGGCGCCCGGCAGCCTCGAACCAGCTATGAACGCAAATCGATCACATTGCGATAAGTTACCGAAGCAGAACTGCGTCCAGAACTGTCACTCGATTTGGAGCACAGGTGTGGACACCGATCATGCACTTGTATGTGCTGACAAGCGGATGCGCTTTGGCGGATGACCACGACGACGTTATGAGCGCATTGACACTAACCAACTGGCGAAGCCAGCTGCTCGGAATGCCTGTCAAAGTACGCTGTCATGCCAGTTGGATAAATGCTTACTGGATGTAATTGAAGGTCACTGGTCACATATGTACCAGACCTTACTAGCAGCAGGAAAATCCCCGTGTGGTAAGTCTAATCACCAACATGAACATTGGGTCTATTCACAGTCTCTGGAACTTATAGATGCTCGCCGGTATATTCCGGTTGGAAGCGAACACAATGAAACTCGCAAAGAGCTCCGGGCGAAACTCCGTGTTAGCCTGAAGAGAGACCGCGAATCCTGGCGGTCTCATCGTGCATCAGAGATGGGAATGGCCGCTGCCCTTGGTAACAATCGTAAGTTATTTCGTCTGATAAGGGAAACGAGCAGCATATCACCTGGTGTTAGTGAAATTATACGTGACGAGAGTGGACAGCCTGTACACAACTTATGAAAATGATTGGAGCGTTGCTCTTAGCTTTTTGGAAGGCAATTTAAACGGTCGGAGTTGTTAGATTTCTCGCCGGCCACTGATCGCTCCGCTCCCTGGGCTGTCCTTTGGATCCACCCTCTCGCTCAGAAGTGACACGTGAGATCGAACGGTTGAAGTTAAATAAAGCCGTGGAACTGATGATCTTCCTCCAGACCTATTCAAATTCGGGGGACCTGTTCTTGTGGAAGCTTTACACGAATTACTAATGAAAATGGGGTAGCAGGAAACGGTCCCTACCGATTAAAGTCGCTCCGTCATAGTCCCAATTTTCTAGGGATGCTCACGAGCGCAACGCGGCAGCCATATAAGAACCAGTCTGATCTCCGTTGCCTCCAAATTGCTTGCCTCTGTCATCCTTCACAGACAGACTGGCACTTGTGAAATCCATATTCGTGAAGAGAAAGCCGGGTTTCGTGGACGTCGTGGCTGCATTGACCACATCTTCACATTGTGTCAGTTGTTGAAGTACCGTCGCATATATTGGTGGCCCACCGTTGTCCTGTACCTCGATATCAAAGGTGTATTTGATTCGGTGGACAGACATCCACTTAGGGACTGTCTACTCAGGAAAGGTGTATCTGAAAATATGTGATTAGTTTCCCAGCATAATACGCGCATAGCTCGGGCAGAGTGAGGGCTAACGACAAGTTGTCGTCGCCCTTTAATATCTCCAGCGGAGTGAGACAAGGATGCGCGCTGTCACCTTTCCTCTTTAACTTCGCTGTTGATGAAGTCATGGAAATCGCTTTAAATGACACGACTTTAAAGGTGTGGATCTGCTCCCAGGAGGACGAATTCTTGATTTAGAGCATGCTGATTATATTACCCTAATCTGTGACAGCTCACAAACGTGTCAAGCCGCACTGGACAGATTAACACTAGCTGTCCGTCAATTCGGGCTTTGCTTCGCACCCTCGAAGTGCAAAGCGTTCCTCCAAAATTGCTCTGCACGGCCTCTTCCGCTGACCGTTGGTGGGGATCAGCTAGAAGTCGTTTAAAAATTCAACTACTTGGGAAGTTGTATCAGCGCCAGTGGGATGAGATCACGAACAGTATAGCAAAAGCTCGAGGCGCGTTTGCTAAACTTCGCCACTTATGGCTGCGACGCAACATCACTCTTGCCCTGAATGGTAGAGTGTACAGTGCTGCGGTACGTTCGACCTTACTGTACGGTTGTGAAATCGGGCCCCTTAGATCAGCGGACATGAGGAGGCTAGTTACGTTCGACCACCGGTGCCTTCGTAATTTAGCTCACATCTGGTGGGAACATCGCGTGAGCAACGAGCGTGTTCGACGCCTTTTTTACGGCACAGGCAAAGGAAATGCACCGCTCAGCACCGTCATTCCACGTACCAGGCTCCGATGGCTCGGCCACATGTTACGCATGCCAGCCCACCGATTCCCGCGACGTGCGTTGTTTGCGCGCCGGGGGTGTGGATGGAAGAAAAGGGGGGTGGCCAAGCGATGACTTGGTCGAGAGGAATGAAGGCCTTCACTTCTGAGCTGGCCTCGGTTGGAGCGTCTCGGCTCCCTGGTTGAGGTCCAAAAGACGATGAACACTTTTGATTGGACAAATTTGCTGATATGGCTAGTAGCCGACCTCAGTGGCGTTCGTGCTGTGAGTTTTTTGTCCCACCCCATTCCTCTTAGCCTCCCCCTAAAACCACGATCTCATTATTTAGCCTTATATAATTTTGCGTAGAAATTTTTTTCGATGGACGCTAGCCGACTGGTAGCTTAACGGAACGATGCCCATCCGTTACCCGTAGATCAGTCCCTTTTTTCTATGTATGGCGGCACAGTAGCTGAGGTGTTCCCCACCTCTAGCTAACGTGTATGAGGATGATGATAATGAGTACCACAAATTTCGCATCAAAACCTTTGGTCTTAGGGCGGTTAAGCTTTCAAGTGCCAACACTCTTTTTGTCTCATTATAATAGACAGAGGAAAAGAGGTCTATGTGTTTAGCTAAATTCGAGGTTTCATTAGATTTTGGCGCTAACTATCAGGCTCATCTGTCGTCTTGATTTCAATGAACAACAAGACACACGACTCTGAGTAGATTTCGCTGCTCCACCCACAACAGTTCGCACAGCCAATTTTAATGATGTATACCGGCGGACAGATCCTAGATATTTTAGATTGGATGGCGTTAATAATTCGTATTCTTTACACGCCTTATCAATAGCAATTAACTCATTTATATATGTCTAAATGAAAAAGCGCATTAAACTTACACCTAAGGCTTGACAATAGTCATCTTTTAGACTTGTCACTGTTATGATAACTCTGCGCGTTCCTGACCGACAACAATTATGACTTTTCTGGAGCTAGTAACTAAGGTGCTAGAGTCGGAAGTGGGTGGTCATTGTCAGCATTTCAACCAAGCGAAGCGGAAATATGAGTGTAAATCCTTCATTTATTTAACTGGTGATCGACGGAAGTGACAATCCAAGATTCGCACCTTGTTACCTACAGCAACTGCAAGCTGTTCACTTGAACGCAACGCAATCTAAACTGTGTGGGTCACATCCTTTACAATGTAGGAGAGTGCGACTCCAACCATGTATTTGTATACGTCACTCGTACTCATTCTCATGTGCTTCATTATAAAGGAACAATTAAAAAGCCTTAATTTCTTGCACGTTATTTCACTGGGCTCATTTAAACATCTGAATATATATTATAATCTCATCGGTAGTCTTCCGATGCCCACTGGTTAGAGAGAAAAGCTGCCAAGTAAGGAGCTTGCGACTAACACTAGGATATAAATTAAACGTATATCTAGTGTGTATTTCATAGTCCCGAGGTTGAGGTCCTAAGGACGAGAGCATGGTGATCCAGCTCCCTGGGAATGAAAAATCGAAATAAAATTCAGACAACATTATCATGCATGAGTATCAGAATTTTATTAATAAATCTGATAAGGCTTTCAGCCCAATAGTTCACAAGCTACATAGCAGAGCCTAGTCCGGAAAAGCACCAGACGCCTTTCGCCCATTTTTGACTCGCCGTGGCGCGCATTCCCTCGTTCCTCTAAGGAGGATCGAACCCATGACCGCTAGAGGCAGATGCCAACTAGCCAGCAGCTTAAGCCACTGAGCCATGGGGGACTTTGGCTGGGCTACATAATTTGCGAACTAACTGGGATATAGCAACAGCTATCTACCATTGTCACTGACAGTGGCTGGCCTGCAAGATGATGACGTCCTCTCACTAGACGCTTTATCTATAGCATTTGAAACTAGGAGAGGCCTCTAGCGGTCATGGATTCGATCCTCCGTAGAGGACCGATGGAATGCGCGCCACGGACGAGCCCCAATAGGGCGAAACGCGTCTGGCGCTTTTCCGGACTAGGCTGTGCTATGTAGCTTGTGAAGTATTGGGATGAAAGCCTTAGCAAAAGTATCATGCGCCGTTGGCACATTTTAATTCGCAGCGCGAAATTCAATATGGCGAATTCAGTGGTGGCATCTAAAACTTCTGCTCATTTTCAGTTAGGTTGATGCGAAGGAAAGGGTTATACGGATTATTGGCAGGATCAATAAATAGTAGTGCAAATGAACCCGAAAAATTTTCACTCCACCAAAACTAAAATGTTCATCGCCTTGTTTGATTCACCGCTTGGAATCGGGACCTCTTCTGGGTTTAAAGTATCAGGGCACAGAATGTTAATTTATTTCTGAAAGGCTAGCGGTAACGCTGATTAACTGAAGTATTATAAAACATTTATGAACTATTTTTACAATACAAGTAAAATTATTAATATATTTTTTAATATGTGATGTCACCAGGACCGTGGTTTTCATGAAGTCCGTCGCATTAGAAATTATGGTAAATAAACGAGAGATATCCGCTGACTATGGCTTGGTAAAAACCAATTTAACGATGACAAATATAGGCGAAACTTGGTGAATATTTACTCGTATTGAATTAAAAAGAATATTGAGGCAAAGTGCAGCGACTAAAATAAAAATGCTTGCCCAGTTATCAAGACGATCCTGAACAGTAACGTCATTAGCAAACTGCAGTTGAGGCCGTTGACATATGGTGTGCCTTTCCTTTATGGGACAGACCGTCAGCCCAGTTGACGATGCTACCGAGAAGCATACTGCTATTAATATTAAGTGTCATGACAACGAGGTTGACCATAATTATGTGGATGTTATTTGGTGAAGAGATGAAATGACAAGGATGTTGATGAGGAGGCCGTGACCCTGTTGTATATAAACATGAAAATGCTGTTTTTATTGTTTTAACTAATGTACAGCAAATAAGTTCTGTAAAATAAAATATCCTAGTGATGTTTTTAACTGTATGTGCAATAAATCAATAGATCTAACTTACAAGAAACGGAAACAAAACTAAGCTGATCAGTTTTTCGACCGTCATCAGTTGGCTAGCCAAATCACCACAGCGTTTCTGTTGAGCAGACTCGGTTGTAAGCTACCTTGTTCTACTTTGCACAAATTGTTCAGGAAAGCACTCCCTTGGGATCGCTAGATTCTTGCAGGCTTTTTAATTCCAGGTTAAGATATGCTGGCCAGCCAATGTAGAAGCAACAGACCTTAATTAATACCTTGGCTAGTATTAGGGATGGAAACAGTTTTATGCGAATCAACCGAGTTCGGTAAATAGACTTCCAGAATTTAACAACTATTTAAAGCTACAGCTGCATACAATAGAGTAGCTAGACGTGCAACTCATAATTGTCAAATCAAGTATAATTTTTCAAAATATTCATCCCATTATTTCACAAACTACATAGCACAGTTTAGTCCGGAAAAGCACCAGAAAAGTATAATTTTCACCTTTGAGTTAAAACAGTGAGTTACGTTTACTGTCATGCAAACTTATTATGAAGAGCTTAGTTTTCCGGAAAGCAACGGCGGTTGCATTAGACCTGATCACCGGTTGAATTAACAATAATGATTGAACATCCCCAAAGGCCCGAGAAGACCTCATGCATTTCTTCGCATGCGTTAGTTTAAATAACGATATCAAGTTAAAGGTTACTTAATCCTCAGTAACGATAGGCAATTCCCTGAAACAATGACAATGCTATGCAGGACAATCAATTCATGCCTCCTTTGGCGCTACAGTAAAAATTATACAATGGTTTATCACTTGTTAAGAAACACGTGGTTAAAGTTTCCCGTAGGATGGTTGTTGTGAAAACCACAACAACAAAATGAATGCAAATCAACTGTTTGAGCGCTCGCCAAGTTGGATGCTTTGCTAAATAACATTAGTGTAAAAGTGTAATTAAATGCGTGCTTACAGGAAAAGACGTGGTGTAGTGATCGATGACGTACTGCGTGAGAAATACAAAATATGATCTATTGATTATCCTCCGCCTTCTAAGGTTGTTGTGACCTGTGAATCCAGCAAAAAGTAGGATTTATCTAATAATAATAGCGCAATCTAGGCAAAGGATTATTGTAAGCAAAGAGCAATATTCAGTCTTTTTGAAAAGGTCTAAAAAAGTGGAAGAAACGACTTAATTTGGGAGGGTGGTACAGTGTTGGCAAACCAGAAGGAAAAATAATTTGGTCGACACTATAGACGGCTGTATTTTTCACTAACTGTCAACCAGTTGAACCTGAGCTTGGTGTTGTGGGGAAGTTCACGAACATAATGATACAACAATCGGAGATCGCCGTGTAACCTTCGGCAGCGTCCGCCGAATACTCCCATTAAATTTCGTCATTGCTGTTAACTGCGTACGCGCTATATATTTTACGTTACCATGCGTTGTGCTGCTTCTGGTACCTCCAGCTAGCGCTTCAATCAATGTTACCAAGCTTGGACAGGGCATTAAATATGGACGCGAGAGTAAAGGTTGTGCACCATGAAAAATATTGAAGCACCAAAACTCACGAATGGCCTCTGCTGCAGGCCGACGTGCTGGTCTCCACTTTTCTTAGCTGCCGCCTGCTGTTTACAACAGTTGAGCTCACTCTCCACGAGCACGCCTAGGTCGTGTTTCTGGGAACTTATCCACAACCTGGGTGACGCAAGCCAATAAACGTAGTCATGCTTATGGAGCAGTTGAACTATTCGGCATTCTTCTGTATATATTGTTAGGGTATTTTGAAGTGACCAAAGTGGCCGAAATCGCATTCAGGTCTATCTGAAGCCCTTCGTGGTCGTCCCGTCTTCTGATAACTCGCCATAATTCAATACCACATGTGAGGAAGGGAAAATCGGAAGCAACTGACCGCGATAAATCGTTCATGAGTACAAGAAATAGACGAGGCGCTTGCAAAGAACCTTGGGGTAAAATGCACATCATCACATTTGAACCGAAAATTGATTCAAACCCCTTCCCCTCCGAATGAAGTTCGTGCCGAAAAACCCTATCCAAAGTAAAATTCGATCACCAATGTAATAAAATTGAATTTTCTAGAGGATAATTCGGCATCCTAAGCAAGCAAATGTTTTTGAGAATTCCAGGTATTGCATCGACTCCTGCGCCATCATCAACCGCTTCAGTCAACCTATCTCTTGCAAATATTAGTATAACACAGCTTATGCTGGAAGCCAAGTTGCTCCATGGCCATTATGCTTTGATTTTCCAGATACGGCATCATCTGAGCTGCGACAATTAATTACATAAATTTGAAACGCACAATCCGTTTTTCGTTAGCTGTTTGTCCTAACGGTATGCGGCGTTCACCCTACAAATGAACCAGTGGCTGCCAAAAGCCATTGGTGCCGCTCCCAGTGTGGCCGGGTATGCACTTTACTAGTGAGTCCTAGCAGTAACAAAAAACTGTCTAGCATCTTCCCGGTTGCGTGAGACACTGTCTGGCTGGCAGATGACAGCGACAAAGTGTCACTGCATAAATCCTAGATGTGAAGCAACGTTGGCTCGCAAGTATGCTAGATTTTGCTGAGCAGTGACAGAAAAGCCACTAGACTGATTTTTCCTTGCTCACTATTGATATCATTAGTTCGCTTATGCAATTTCAGATTTGCATGTACGAGCGGTGTCATAAATTAACGGTACCTGCAATGTGTGATATATTTTCCCTTACGGGTAACCTCCAGTTCGTTAAGAGAAAGCGACATGTACGTCCACATTCAGTACCTAACTCGTTGCCATGGGGTCCAATATAAAAGTAATTGCAGGGCAACCGCCCTGGTAAACAGGCAATTTCCCACCTAACGGTCATCCGTAAATCAACACTGCGCATAATTACAATAAAAAATCCAGAGCTAATTAGCTCGACGCCAGCGGGGTCACAGCACACGCCCTGCAGCCAAATTTATTTGCATATCTGATGGTCAAACTCTAATTATACAACTAGAACATGACCTCATGGCAATCGGAGCTATTCCATTGGTCCATTGTACGTTCACATCACTACGGAAAACACGTCAATGAAACATATTTGGGTTTATCACAAAATCTATAATGTGCAAAATTACAATTAATTAGCTTTAGATTAGCAGAGTAAAATGTATTTTGATTTTACCGTATGACCTGTTTGGGTTGGCCGTTAAACATCGGCAGCCTATTCCGCCTTCCAGTGAAATGATGGTGGGTTATCTCCCCAAAGCTTGTGTTAGATCCCGCTTGGGAGATAAATCGACTGCTCTTGCTTTAAGGAGCATTTCAATCACCTGTTTCTAATCTGAACTTAAACCCCATGAGCACTTTTTGCCGTCCTTGTTTCGCTTTCATCAGTCCTATGAGCACACGTATGCCCCAGTTAAATTCACGCTTCTCAGCTCCCAATCGCAAACATGTCTTGGTACCATCCGTCGGTCTCACGTGATGTTAGCTGTTTTACCGTCTGGTTGACGCATTGATTCATAATATCATACTCGGTCTCAATGGTTATAGTCCGAGGATGTAATCCGGCTAGAACGTGCATGCTGTCTGTCTAGCGCCTGTATACGGGTGACACAGAAGAGGCTGCTGATGCTCTGACTGCGAGTGTTCAGTAAAATTTAATTGTAGGTTGCTTCTGAGGCGCTACGATTTTTATTTTTATTTTTTGGGTATCTGTGAAGGCGGTATTATCTAGTACCCTATATTTGCTTAAGAGTACTGTGGATCAGCTTCGGTCTGGTTTTCTTGAGCCTTCCGTTGCTATACTTTGCTGGACACAACCGTTGCAATCTGCGTTAGAGATTAATTGTGTATGCTGAGCACAACAAAATCAACCCGCTTTCGTCTTCACACTTCGTTATTTAAAATGCGCAAGGGAACTAACTGTTTCCAAAACCAACACAGTTTTAATAAGAGAGAATCGAACAAATGCAAGGCCAGTAAGCTTCGATGTTATGGTGAAGATCGAATTCACTTTATACAAAGCTTATTCCGTTTAACATTCAAGCTATTGGACAGCCCACGTCTTAATTCATTCCCAGCCTTCAACCAGCCGAAGAATGCAGTCAGCAGTTGAGGACACATATCATTCCGCAAGTGTTCACATCAGCCAAATTATGACAATATTGAACCATAGTAAACGAATGCAACGCCGATATAGTACTGATTATGAAACAATCACGTATTAAACCCTATATTTGAATCAAAATAACGGGCTCAAACTGTGCAGAGTATACTGAGGAGCTACAATACCTCCTGGAAAACGCAGATTGGAACTGTATGAACTCGGCGAGCAAGAGTAGGGCTCACCGTTACTTTATTTTGCAATGAAACCTTGATTTATTCATTTCGTAACGTCCAACCATATGCTCAGATTATTGTTGTGTTAGAATTTTGTCATCGTCCATACGGCGTTATAGTGGGGCACGCAAAAACCGCATGTACACTAAGCGGCTAAAGCGACATACATCGCTTGTTTGTGCTGGGTTGAATTCCGTAAGCTTTCATTACTGTCAACCGGTTTCACTGACTGGACACTAAGTAAGCTTACATTTCCCATTGTGAGCTGGGTATACGCCCAACCCAGAGACCCTTCTAAACTTGGAGTAGTCGCGCTGTATTCGCCTTCCTTTCGCTGTAAGGTCTTCGGTAATTAGGCCACAAAAATACATAAAGACAATACCTTATTAAAGCTCCAAAGTTAAGAGTGCACTATACCAAAATTGTCCAGTGTACGAAAAGTGTTTCGGATTGATTTGCATCGCAATGCCCATATTTCGTTCAGTTGGTGTCTTTCAACACGCCAACCACTTCGACTTTCAAATCATGCAACATGCAATATGTATTTGTAGATATAGCACCACAAAATATATAAAAAATACTCATCTAAACGTCAAGCATTCCCAGCTGCATCACGATCAGCCGCGTTTTCTCTACCGCTTTTCAACTGACGCTTCAACTGACGACCTAACGGGTGCCGATGTTCCCGCTATGGTACGCTCTAATTGTGTGATTTAGGTAAATGTTAATGTCATGTAACGTCTTTATCGACAAGATAAACTCACTGCTTGCAAGTATCGTCCTTTCAGGTCTTTCTGATAGCCCTCATATAGTTGGAAAAATATTTATACTCTTAATGGTCTCGCCATTGAACTACACAGAAACAACACCGATAACAATATGGTTTCAAATTGCTTGGTACTTAGCTTTTGCATTAACCCGAACTTTCGGTTTCGCGCCTGAAATTCGTACCGAAGCGTCTACAGTTTAACAGTCTGCAGTTACATGCGGACTCGGAAATTACCGTGCTATCCACAGCTATGCTGGCTCCAGTCGGTGATTTCTGAACCCAATATCGATGCATAATCCACCCTGCCATCGTTTGGATATGCGACAGTACAATAATATCATTGATCAGATGGCGACATCTTTAGCATTGGCGAACAAAATGCTGGTACTTCAGTCCGAACTCACTGTCAGTGTTATTGAATGGATAAAAATAAGGAGCACCATAGCGATTGACTCCACCTATGTCGGATGTAACATTAACGTCTATAATGCAACCATGTAAATGCAAAGCAATCAGAAATCCGTCATGTAATCGGTTGAACAGGGTAGATAAGGACGTGGTGAAACCAATCGAGCGCAATACGCATGTTCGGGATCGCTGTAATAGAAAATATCGACATAATTGCCTGAGGACTGAAGACTACACCCATTGCTAAGAAGGTTCCTTTTCGTTTACATAAAACTGCTTTTGGCAAGTGCGCGTTTGGGGAATTCGAAATGCAAATCTTAATTACTAATATAAGCAAACGTAATCAAACCTTTTTTAGCATTGGTTCAACGTTGCTCTGATACAAATTATGTTCTCCTCCAATAGATTAATCCTGAAGGCAACAGTGAAAGAAAGAGGTGTTCTAGTGGTTGATTACCATTGGATCTAAAAACGTTGAAAGGTCTGCTAAAATGCGCGGGAGGGAAAATGCTGCTGCGCAGATTAGAAATACAGAAAACGGGGTAAATAACACATGTTTAATATGTCAAGATTTATGAATATAAGGTTCCAATTCCATCAACTGCACATCAATAAAAGTGCGCAAATTATTAACTTTTTTGCGTTACATAGATAGTTTATTATATCAAGAATGTTTATCTTGTTTAGCTCCGACAGCTGCTTGAAATTAGCATCAAACGAGTGCAATTACACTGCATATTTAAAAGTTTTGTTGGAATTGCAATAGGCTATCCAGTAGCGAATTCTAGACGGTAACATCTGGACCATAACAAAACTGATGGGGTAGATGGAAAGGTAAGTTGAACATTTTCAAAATAGGTTTAGAACGAGCGTTGGATTTTTTAAGAAACGGTTGGAGTGAAATACCAGATTATCGTCTAAAACCGCACAAGAAAGGCTCAAGATGAAAGCCATCATTATCTTCAACAAGTACTCATATTTTAAATGGTAGAAGTAAAAATACATTTTGCCAAAATGTCCCTATGACGTTTCAGGTGACGATTTATAACTGGGGATGAATGTGGGATTCATCATCAGTCGTGTTAATTTGTCACTTGCACAGGGCACTAAATCAAACACTGTATTCCTGCAAGCTATGGTCGCATTGGCTAAACGCGGAACAAGTAAATGCCATTCCATCAAGTAAACCAGTACGCACTTCTACCATTACTCTATATGTTTCTTTTGTGACGTAATGGGGGAATTTCACTGAAACCATTCTACACACAAATGAAACTGGGCGCCTTAACACACTGATCGGGGATTTTACCACAGGAACAGCTATTGTGCGATTTTCTGTCAAGGCAAAACATCGTTGACAAGTGTATGTGTCCAAATAAAACTATCCTCATAAAGGTGCTGCCAAATACATTTTTCCGAGATTTAACTTGCACTTAGTTGCATGAAACATTTCAAAAATCAATGCTTCCTCTATTACTCAACAATTTGTGGCATTTTCCAAATCAGTGGTGCGATCAACTAGATAGAATAATATTTCATAAAACAGATGAATGAACATATTCTCCGCACTGTTTTGAAACGAATTTATATTAATATAATGTTAAATTAATCAGCATAATTTGCAAATTCAGAAAAATAACACAAGGATACATGGCTACATGTTCACGTAACGTAATATATCTATTTATGGAACGGTCTACTGTGAACTGTTTCCATTCAAGGTATAAATTTGAACGATCTCTCCCTAAGTTCCATGTCTCATATGACCGCGTACCGGTGTGGCTTAACAATATGTATGACAGCACCTCTTTAACACCACATGGTGGAAAAAGATTTATAGAGCTTTTAAGTAACCAGCGTTAGTATTAAAGAAGTGACTCATCTGAAACCGTTTTGCGTGTTTTCATCATGTTTATTTCCTATTTTTTAACGTTTGACCTGTTTCAATTAGAAGGTTTATTCTGGATAGCTCAGCTGCTGTGTTTGTTGTGAGATATTTATTTATTCGATCACGGAATGCATACAAGAACGCATAGAATCTTAAGGACGATGGATACCTGTCCAAATGGTTGTATATTTAGTATGGATGAGTTTTGTGCGGATTTTAGTGCGCCACTTGAATTCTAACATGGTGAATTCTTTGTTTCCTATTTCTTAACTGGAGATAATTTGTAACCAATTGCTCTGGAACATGAAAAATTATGAAACGGTCAATGGTCAGTTGTACATTGATGAGAAAAATGCCGAAGCTTGACATGTCCCGCCGGATGATCTGTTGGGGGTTAGCAAAATGAAGCTAAAAATAGCAATAGGGAATTTTAAACAACCGCAACTAGCGAAGTTGTCAATTAAAGCGTTACCCTCTGTGCGGTTTACACTTGGTTGTATGTATTATATAATGTATATATATATATGTTCTTCTCGCAAAACTGCAGGTGGATTTGGTTTGATTTTGGTTTTCTGCTGCTTATATAGGTCAGTTGGAGTACGTGACATGGTGTATAATGGCCAGTGTACTGTTGACAAGTGTTTCAAAACGCCTGACGCCGAGTCTGAAATTACAGCTTCTGCGAGGTTATTCCACCCTTGGCATACATGCAGCAGAAAGAAGTTTCTTCGATACTCCAACCGAAGTTATTGTTCTGTCAAATTGATATCAAGACCTCTCAGTTTGTTGTTGTGACTCAGCTTCAACAGGTGATGGCAAGGGTATTAGTGTTTTTTAATTTGGTAAGCCGTGATTAGGTCATCACGCTAACGCCGATAACATCCGCTCGGAATGTCAAGCACTATGAGGCGCTGTTCGTGTAATAAGTTTTGCAGCCCCTTGACAGTTTTGGTCGCCCTATGTAGCACAATCTCCAAGTCTGTGAGGTTGTCGTTACTTTACGGAGACCAAACTCGTAAGCAGGTTTTGTTTATTTTCCACTATCTCTGCTTATATCCCATTTGTGTAATTCTTAGCCCAATGCAAGAAATATGGAATTTAACCTGACACAAAACACAGGTGACGTCATTTGTTTAATTTTTGACACATTTGGAACAGGCGAGATAGGGTGACCATTGCAGCATTATGAATAAATTTTGACCATGATGGCAACCGGTTGTGTAAAATGAACAATAATTTATAAAGGGCAAATGGCATTATTTGACAGGTACCCTAGGATGAACATAGTGGGGCTCCTAAAATAATTGTTGAAGGTAAAAGGAAAAAAACGAAAGTTCAGCTTTGAGGTGACTCACCGGTTTGTTCACACCAGCACATGCTGGCCTGCTCATTGCTATGTAACGGTGAGGATTCTTTAGCGCATTGCTTGTGTTAATTTGCTTAATAGTGCAAACGTACTATATCGTGTAATATAAATGGAATTAAGCGTTGTCTAATCGTTTCTTAAAAAGCCATTTGTTAGGGACTCGAATAACGAGAGAAAGAAGAGCGTCCAAGTTCTGGATACCGGAAGGAAGAAAAAGGTTTTGTCGACTACGAAGTCAACTCTAGTGTTTGGTCCGTTTGTGCTAGTGGTCTTTCGGCATGATAATGTGGCTGACTTGTAACAGACTGCAAGAGACATGATTTCAGTTAGTCAGTATTTGGTGCACCATAATAAGTTCACCTCACAGGCGCCGCCATTTGTCTCTGCACAAGCCTAGGGCTTACAGTCTGCATTGGTATGAGAGGTAAAACAGTCGGCTGACTTTTATTATCACCCTACGAGTTGGAGCATCAAAGCAGCAGCATTGTGTTTGCGCCAAGTTCGCCAGACATGGGGCCACACGCCAGCTTTCAACATTTGTAGAATGATTAATGGCTAGAAAATCTGCAAGCATTTTGTAGGAGGTCAAGGTGTTGACTGGCTCTTCTCGATGCCCTTTCAGCCAGTTTCGAGAAGCCGTGCTCATCCTGCACGATTACCCTGAGGTCGCTTTCTTGTGTATCATGTTTGCAACATCTGCACTCCCAGTCGATATATACTAAATAAATAAATACACTTTTTATTCTTGAAAACACGTGGCACACCGTTACAGGCATGACGGTGTCAATATAACAAAGTGTGGTCAAAAAATGTACGAAAACACATTTTATATATTACAGTGAATATGTGCGCATTGGTGAATACACGTAGGTAATTGTTATGTACGTGGCTGTGTAGCTCGTGTTGCTGTATTTTGAATGTTTGATACCGTCAGGAATGTGAAAATAAACGAATGATGTCCGTCGGTTGGATGGTAATATCCAGATATCCACGGGGCAGTGACCAGTTTGTGGCGAGTCACATCCGCCAAGTCACAGTGATATTAAACGGACATGGGTGACTTTTTACATCGAGAACATTTGCCAGGCAAAAACCCATCACGTTCTGGAACGATGCCGCTGAAATAATTGCTGAAAGGGGGAAAACCCGAACCGACAAATATAAGAAAGTAACAAGATGTTGCTCTTGCAAGAGTATGACATCACCTATGTGTGTATGTTCTGTGTCAAATACTGTCGCTGCTTTTCACTTGATGAGATATATACCTATTATGATTATTAATATTAGTATCTTTAGGTGCTTTATTTTTTCGACCAGAGGCAATAGTCACCTAAAGGCTACATGTTCCACTGGTTCTGTGCACTTTGGAGCGATCGCATATTATGCGCTAGATAGGTCAAGGAGTTCTCAGACAAGCGCTGGAAATTTGACACAGGGCCACCGGCTACTGGCTGGATCTGAATACGAACCAATGGCAGCGCTTCCCCACAAAATCTCTGAGGGAGAACCTTCAATCGTCTCATCGTAGGTTGACCAGCTACATTAAGGCGTACGTTTGGTGACCTCTAGCACTGACACCCTCATCCCTCTGCCTTTCACTAACACCAATGTGTTAACCTACTCGGGAGCTTACCTGTCCCCCATAAACGCATACATTTAGCCCTGTGCTTTCATCCAGGGAGGCCCATAGGCTTATTTCCCATGACCGATGAGAATGTCACTGATATTGCGTGCACGTAACACTTCAGGGAGAAAATTTATTGATGCGTGCCTGGACTTATGTTTCCGAAACCTGCCGTAATATGTATGTCAAGCAAGCCTAGTACTTTATTTCCTACGTTTTCATACAATGTCCTTTATTCTTCAAAGAACAACTGGAAGAAATTGGTCATCATCTGCATTACTATGTTACAAAATTTGTTTTTATTTAACCCATTTTATAACTGACTCTTGTTGCCAGATTTATGGTGAGTTCTATATGAGAGCCAAATTGGTCCGTTTTCACCACGAGCATTTAACGCACGCCAGCATTTGTTATCCGAAAGCGTCCTTGCTTGAAGATTTGTAACCATCTATACCATATATTTTTGCTGTATTTCAGTTGTAATTGAAGACACCAGAAAAGGTAACTGGTATATGTGGACGAAAAACTCGGACGATTATTCCGGTGTGAGTGCACTTTAAGACATTAACTGTTATATTTCAGTTGTTATTAATTTTCTGATGTGACAGATTTTATAACTTTACTAAAATATGCAAATAATCAATAGCTATACATTACATACTTTCACCTGAAATTAGGCAGTAACATCTTAATTCTCTTACGTTAAAATAGGTATAGATCTCAATTGAAATGGAACCGGCATGTAGGTTTACCCTTCTATCATCGTTTTTGCAGGACAACTTTTGTTCACAAACTCTAGTATATTAATTTAACAGAGCAAGAACAAACCAACTTTTTAACAGAATACACTTAATTCGGTGAGTTTGCATCTTTTCCTTAGTTGTATACAAAAACAATTTGTAGTAAGGACATGCTACCTAGGAAGCGCAATAAAACTGCAATTGTCTGTGCGAAAATTTAAAGCGGGCGAACGTTGCTGAGTTCACGTTACCCGGTCAGAGGAAAGTAGACAATAGCCTCACCAGAGTAGGGCGAGACTGGTCACGAAGGCCGTTAGTTTGCCCAAACTTGGTTACGACCGCCGAATCGCCAGGGCCTCAGCGAACGGAATTAGACGGGGACTGCTTTAATTGTTGATTACCTTTAAGCCACCAGGTGACTTTTCGCACACAGGGCAATCAAGTACGTGGTGTGCAATAGAGCTAGTGGGCAGTTTCGGGCCATTTGTGACCATGTATCGGAGGAAGTGCTCTGAAATCCTCACTCTCTCTTGCTGGAAAAGCATTCAGCCACAGAAAGCAACTGAGGATCTCCAAAACACCGAAATTTTTCAACGACCAGATTCTGTTAGAACTTACTTGTTGGGCTTTTGCACAAAGATAATCATCAAACATAACAGTCCACATGTACTTATTTCGCTGAGGCCTCGGCGATTCGGCATTAAAACCGTTTGCGCAAACTAGTGAACTTCATGACCAACCTCGCCCTACTCTGGTGAGACTAGTGTCGTCTTTCCTCTGACCAGGTAACGTGAACTAACCAAGCTTCGACCGCTTTAAATTTGCGCACATAAAATTGCACTTTGTTTGCCCTTACTAGGTAGCATGTCCTTCTTACAAATTAAAAACAGTTAGTCCCCTTCAGTAGTTTGAACAACGAAATGAGAAGACGAATACTGGCAGATGCTTGCATTTCGTATTATCTCGTCAGTACCAATACAATAACTGGGAAATTCTTTTATATGTCTTACAGGGCACAGGCAAACCAATCAAATTTAGTGTTGTGATCATTGTTATCAGATTACGTCCACGGCAACCGCAGGTTGACAACTAATTGCTTTTGGACACACAAAGCTGGTCTAATTCGCCTTATCGCGACGGCCTGGGCAAATCGTAAAAGGCGTGCATTAGGATGACGTAATAAGATCCGGAAAGCTGATAAGGGATTGACCTGGTGACGAGTCGCCAAGATGTGCCTTCCTATGGAGGACGCTGGCGACTTACGCGAACACGTATCATCGGAGGTGGATTGGGTAACTTCACGCTGAACCCAGTTTGGTAGGTGTTCCTTCACTCGGGAATCTAAAACCCGTTCGGTCCTGCCGATGTAACTGATACCGCAGTCACACACGAATTGGTAGACACAATGGGATTTGGCGCAGACGGGTTCATCTTCTTTTACTGAAGGTAACGGCAACTTTCGGGTTCTGTTGATAATTACCGCCTCCGCAGCACAGTATGTACGCTGAATGGCCGAGACAATCCGTTTGCTTATTCTTTTCGTTGCAGTGTCACCCTTGAATGGGAGCTCAATGTACACCTTCTTCTTAAGGGCTGTCAACACCATCTCCTTGGGCGGTCTAACTTGGCTATGTTTGTCTATGAATCGCTTTGGGTAGCCATTCTCCATAAGTGTCTTAGTGATCAGCTCTAACTCTTCAGCCAGGCAGTCGTTGGAGCAGATACGTCTGGCCCGAGTTAATAATGTTTTCACTAGCGCGCGCTTGTGTGCCATCGGTGAGAAGCTAGTGAAGTGTAGATATTGGCCGGACCACGTTGGCTTCCGGTATACAGATCGCTTAAGCAGCCCATTATCCCTGCGACTCATGAGAATGTCGAGGTACGGAAGGCGCCCATTCGATTCGAATTCAAAAGTCACATTCAGATTGTCATGAACATTATTAAGTTGATCTACTAATTGTTCGATTTGCATCTTTGAGGAACCGAAAACAAGGATATCATCCACGTATCGTTTGTAATACGGCAGCTGAGAAATCTGTCCACTTAATTTCCTCTCAAGCATCAGCATGAAATATCAGCCAGTACGGGTCCCAACGGACTACCCATAGCTATTCCGTCAATTTGGCGATACGTGTTGTGGTCGAATCGGAAAGCGACATTCTCCGTGCAAAGTAACAGGGACTGTCTCAGGAGGTCTGTCGGTATTGGAAGACGGAAATTCTCCTCTTCTATCAGGCGGAAAATGTAATCAACTGTCTCGAGTAAGGGGACATTAGTAAATAACGATTGAACGTCCACTGAACACATAACCTTGTCGGCTAGGCTGATTTGGTCTAGGTCTTCAATTATTTCAAAAGAGTCCTTAATGCTGTGCAAATTGTAGTGCTGCCTTAATGGTGCAAGGATCCGAACTAACCAAGGAGCCAATTTGTGCTGCGGGGAATTTACCATGGACAAAATGGGTCTTAGTGGCATGCCCTGCTTGTGAGTTTTTGGTAACCCGTATAGCTGTGGTGTCGAGGAACCGCTCGGCTTCAGGTGCTTGTAGGTGGTTTCATCAATTACACGATGTAGGAGAAGCGTTTCAAGGTGTCCGATTATACGGGCCTCTACTTCTGTCAGACATTCTATCTTTTTGGTGTGTTGAAACTTGCTTTCATCACTTAAAACGCTTAGCATTTTTTGTACGTAATCATTCTTGTTCATGACAACTGCTCCTGAACCTTTGTCCGGTTTTAGTACAACCACTCCCTTAT
>CALYDF020001820.1:0-45424 GCA_944474145.2 Dicrocoelium dendriticum
TGAACTTTGAATTGTTGTTGGCAATGCCGAGTCATTGCTGGTGCACGTTAATGCATCGCAGAGCTCGACCACATTAGTGACAATACTTATACCAGGAAGCAGAAAGTAGTGATCGGTATATCTTTGCTGCACACCGCTGCTTCATTAGTTGAATAAGTGACTATGCCTTGTGTCAGTGCAAAACGATGCGTGGTCAGCAAATGTACTCGCATTGGCTTGTGAACTTCTCCAGCCGACTAGTAATTCATTCATGGTGAATGATTAGATGAAAGTCTTTGGTTTGTCGTAGCGGAGGCGCATACTTTTAAGCCTAATAGTTAGTTTGCTTGTGAAAGCATAATCAAGAGCGTGATGCATTCTATCTTCCTCTTTCTTTGGGCAAGGATGTATAACAGTTCGTGAAGTTATTATAAAGCTCCCTGATCGAAACATCTATATTCTCAGCTGGGAAGAAATCGTCCCAGTTTGGTGGTCGACCCTATATTTGAGTGGGGCTGACTGCATGAGCACGAGACATGAAGCATATTGAAATCTCCAGCAATACGTTTATAGCGTGCAGGAAGGAATGAGACTCTGGAAGAGTTTGCCCATTTACTCAACCCTAGCACAATTGGACTGCCGTGGGTTGTATAAGCAGATAATCAAGATGTTAAGTGGACCGCCCGTGACTTGAATCCATACGGAGTCTTCAGAATTGTTAAGAACCACGGTTTGGAAAATGTCGTATGAAATTCTTTCTTGACGTGTACGTGGTATCCGCCACCATGGTGATTGGCGCGACCACTACAGAAATTAGTCTAACCTGGAACGTGTAGCGTGCTCATAGAAGCTTCGGCTGAATGCTATGTTTCTGTGAGCAGCACCAGGTGCTTGCGGGACATAAGAGTAAGGGGTCAGGGAGGTGCATGTTATTTTTACTCCATCATGCATTGAGGAGGAATAATGTATACGAGTAGGCTTCGCAGAGTCCTGTCGTCTGGTCGCCAGCTTCTGCAGTAGTGTCGTAACCGGGTAGTTTGGAAGTTCTTGGATAGGTGCGTTAAGGGCACAGGCATGCACAGGTTGGATGTAGAAAGCTGAGGATGGTGTCAGTGTGAAAGTTATAGCTGTGGTTATTTTGTAGCGAGTCACATGCGCCACGTGGCGGTGTTGTTGAGCGGACATTTGTGGCTTTTTATAGGCAGAACGCTTGCTAGGTGAAAACCCACCACGTCCTGGAACACTGCCGCACAAGTCATATATATCAGCAGGCTGTGTACTGGACTTGGACGTCCATGAAAACCGTCGAGTTTTCCGCTGATATTACGGAACTGGCGACGATAACTTTTGACGGGGCTTTTTCTTTTGAGTATTCTTTTGCATCGTGGTGTGTTAGTCGCCGTGAGGCATCCAGCTCAACGTCGCAAGCATCGAAGTAGTGGCGGTGTGGGTTGTAATTGTTTGCGCATTTGTGAGTTGGTACTCTGCGAATGGTGTTACACGGGTTGGCTTCTTCTTGGAAATTGAACTAGTAGACAAAGTTGCTTTTGCAGCAAGTTCTGTCCGGTTTCAGCGGAATTGGACCGAAGGTCGAGGGCTGATTCAGTACATACAGGACGTCAATTAATCGTTAAGTCAGCACGGGACCGCTAAATTCCATGATTATTGGGCAAATTCGACCGGGGATCTTACGTAGGCTTGTGGCTGAACAGCAAGCCTGTGGTAGCCTACAATCATTAAGAAGGGTACGCACCACGTTCTTAAGCGGCATTTTTCAGGTCCGTATAATACCGCCGCGATATGGGTACAACGACTGCGTTTACTTACCTCGTGCGCAAGCTAACACAGTATTTAACCAACAGCTAGAATACCCGGTTGGCAAGCCAAAGTATGGAGGTTTTTCAGATTGACCGAAGGCATGACTATATTTATTAGCGCCGCGATAGATGCAAGCTCTTCTCTCAGCGAGCTTAACTGAGTTTCGAGAACGCGGCCTTTCTGCAGAGCTTCTACTAATGTATCTGCAGGCACTACGCTGCAATCTCGAATTTGAGATTAGCCAGCCACACTGACTTCACGGGTAGCCTGTACCAGTGTTTTACTTTTGTCAGGTGTGGGTGACATACGTTTGTTCGCCCTGCTACCAATAAAATGTACAAAGGTAGAATGAGTAGGTGGGGTAAAACAGTAAAAAGATGAAACCGAGACACAAAAACAGCGTTGAGAAAACGGCTTGGACCAACGTTCAAAAACAGCAAAAGCGAAGTAACTGTTAACCCGTGTCACTTTATATTAACACAAACCTAACTAGAACGCAGTGCTATACATTTCGAAGTTCGGTAGAACAATACGCAGCGAAGAGGCACCGTTACAAGGTAACAATCTGATCGGTAAGGATAATGGTGCTACGTTTTTGTTTGGGGCCCTGTAAACTCACGCGGCATGTATTCGTTGTCATCACGAACCCGCTGTGAGGATCGTGCCTTCCTAACCCGTGCGACTACCCACAAGATTTCACAGGCTTGTTATACTTTCATCCCGCTTCCTACCCGAGACACCGGAATTGAGGTACATAGATAAATAACCATTTTGTTCTTGACAACGCGAGGTACACATTTACAGGCCTGATCATGTGTACCTAACAAAGGGTGGTTAAAATGCAAAACCATGCATTTTTGCTATAAGAGTGAAATTATGTGTTTGGGTATATATACAAATGTAGTTGTCCAGGTGGGGCGTAGACTTTTGCTCAGGCAAGCTCTCCTTAGTGGCTTTCCATGGGGCTCGGTATTAGTGCCATTGTTGTTCACGACCTAGGTAAATGACTTATCGGGAGAGTTAAGGATGGCATAACTAAAGTTTGCCGACGACCTTGAGCTCTGAAATATTGAGGCTATCCCGGGGGACCCGAGGCAATTTAGCATGTCTTGAACCGGCTTTGGGAATGGTGTACATTAGGCTTAATGACCATAAATAGGGCCAAGTGCTCTGTGCTCCGAATCACAACTGCTAATCCTCCCACCCGATTTGTTGTAGGCGGTGGTGCACTCCCTGTTGTCACTCAGAAGGTTGATGAAGGAGTCGTACAGACTTTAGTACTTCATTCTGGCGACATTTGGAAGAAGGCTGCTTGGCGTGAGCTTCGTAGAAGGTAGTTTATCCGCCGCCCTTTCGGTAGCCTAACGGCCAATTGGTTTGCGAAGCTATTCTCGGCGTTCGTCCAACCTCACCTGGAATATTGCATCTAGGATGGTCCAACATGTCTTAACCGAGACGAAATGGGCTTATAGACGAGGTTGCGAGTGGGCACTCGGTTAGTGCTGTGGCTACGATGACAGACGTCTCCTGAACGCTTGCTTATTTTGGGGACGTACTCAATGCGCTACCGAAGGATAAGTGGGGATCTGCTTCTCACTTATCGTAGTTTGACGGTTAAGGTATGCCCGGAATTGTCTGGGTTATTTAGTCCAACTACGTTACCTAATCTCCGCGGTCACCTACTGAAACTGCATAAACCACGGTCTGACAGGATAAGGCCGGAAACTCGTCGGTCACGCCGTGTTACAGATCGCTAGAATTCGCTTCCATTTCACGTGGTTAGGGAAACTACGGTTAAGGGTTTTGCACGCTAGCTCGGTGCCCTTGGGTGGCAACAACAAACTTTCTTTTTTCCTGGCTGGCTTACCTCCACTTTTCAGTTCTTCTTTTTAATGACTCAAATATCTTGGTATTCCACTTGCTTAACTCTTTCCACTTTCTGTTTTGCCTTCTGAGGTTACCTTTTTCTCTTTCTCACTGTACGTAACCGCCTCAGCAGGGACCTCTAGACCAGAATACGTGGGCATTAGTTGGTTGGACGGAGTGTGTTGCCCTCTTTGGTTTAGGTCTATCAGTATTTTAACGTCCGCCAACACCTGGTTCAACTACAAGCCGAAAAAGGAATACTCACGGGATTATCCTATCGTTCCAGTCCCGATTGCACTTGAATTTTTGAATGTTTGGTAGCGTTAAAATTTGAGAATAAAGGAAGAATGTTTATTGTTTGGCTGGTATTACCCGGATATCCACGATGCAGTGACTTTTGTTTGTGGCGATTCACACCCGTCACGACACAAGGTTAAATAAATAAATAAATGTTTTTATTCTTGAACTTATCAAGCCGTACCAATTCAGGTAGGATTATTGTTTACAAGCAAACATCTGGCGCAGCCGATATGTTGCAACGCACGTAATTGACTGTGGCCAAAGGTTCTACAAATTGCAGAAACATTCGAAGCAATAATGAGGAGCAAAGCCATCAGTGGAGTGCCGATAATCTAGTTTCAAGTAACTAACTAAGTAATTATATTCTTGAAGAAAAGGAACACACCAGTACAGGCATGAGCACACCGTTGGCAGCGCCATAGAAACACTAAAAGCTGGTGTATACCACACAACAGAAATACGTGTTGGCAAAATACATGGCTTGAAAATTGCACATAATTTTGCACAGGAATGCTGCAGGGATGAAGAGCTTGAGCGTTGGCGTCAAAGTGCAAAAGTGTGCTGAAGCGCTGTACTATCACTAAGTGTTTCTGTCATGGAAGTGTTGGGTGCGGGTTCGAATGGTTACGGAGATTTATTACCATTTTTCAAAAGGCATAGGTTCCAATAGCGGTTGATAAACCCGAGCTCGCAAATACAAGATATTGAGGGCATGCTTCGTGTGAAGAAATAGCAGCGACTTTATTTCAGAGGCAAGTCACATCCACCACGTCGCAGTGCCGTTAAACAGGCATTTGTGGCTGTTTATAAGGCAAAACGCTAGCCAAGCAAAAGCCCACCACGTCCTGGAAAACAGCCCTTTGACCACAATGTATATAACATTGAAATACTAAAGCTATTGTAGGAGCAATTTCCCGAACAGCTAAGCGCATTCATGGGACACGCGATTTGCCTTTGGCTCGGCAGAATGCTTAGTCAGAGTACATCAGGAACGGTTGTGCGCAGCGGTACCGTTCGGAGAAAAGCTGTGTAAATGGCGGTGCCGCGTTATTCAGATGAGTATGGAGTTCAAATCATAAGCAGTATCCTTGCCAGAGCAGATAACCCACTGGCCAGGTGTGTGTCACAGTTGAGTCAACGGGAGGTAACAACTGCAGCTAAGTGGGACACTTGCATGGTGAGTATGTTTCGAACGTACGAGGGGCTTCCTGTAGTCTTTGGCATCAGGCATGAATAAGCGCAGTAGTATAGGCCACAGACGATATACTTTCGGAAGGTATAAAATCTTTATACCGCATTGGCGAGGTACTTGTATTAGCAGGAAGAAGTAATCCACTGGCGGGGTGGACGGTGCCGAAGGCCATGGGACCGCAAGTAAGTTGAACACTTGCAGGGAGGTGAAATCGTTTTTTCAGATATGCCGAAATTTATAAGGATTTGATCCAAATTGTTCAATACTATAGAGTGTATGGAGCAAAAGTCTTTCAGGAGAACTTATCCACTGGCAAGGTAGAGGGAGCATAAAGCCATGGCTTTGCGAGTAGGCTAACCATTTGCACTGGGATGAAGGTATTTAGGTGAGGTGCCAGGGGCAATACTGTTTTGAACCCAGTTGTTCAAATCGGTGAAAGGTTGGGAACGAAAAGCTCCCATAATAGATAGGCCTAGACTAGATGACAGACCACATTGGCGTGATGGGTAACGTGTCCATCGGTTACTGCCGCCAAGCATATAAAGGAGCTACTACAATAAATAAACCACTGGCGAGTTAAATGGTACAAAACGCCATGACATCGCAAATATGTTGAACACTTGCCCGTAGATAAAGCTTTCTTGAGGTGGTGTTCCGATAAGGATCATGTTTTGAACCCAATTGTTCAAACCAGTGGAAGCTACGGATCAAACATGCTTCCATTATAGATTATCTCTCAGATGCATAGATTTGATGGCAGACCACACTGGCGAGGTGGGAATCCTATCCATGGGATACTGACGCCAAGCATATAAAGGATCTACAACAATAAATAAGCCAATAACGAGGTGGACGAAACATAAAGCCATGACACTGCAAGTCAGTTGAGCACTTTCAGGTAGATATAGCTTTCTTAAGGTGGTGTTCCGAAGGTGAAAATGATTTGAACGCAGTCGTTCAAACCGCTAGATGATGCACATCAAGCGGACAGAATGCCCAAAGTGGTGGCATGAGCTGTCTTTGTATGTTAATAGGTCGTTTATAGAAACTAGGCTTCAGCCATGTTTATTTCGCAACTTCTATGCAGGTCTCGAGAAGGGACAAGGAAGGGAAGGTCACATAAATATAGGACTTCGAAAGTATGGAACGGAGTAAGGAGGGCTGGCGACCTCGAGCCTTTCCAAACAATTAACTTTATCTTATATTTCTATCTATAAATTATGGCGTCATCTGTTTGTATGTGTCTTCTAGTATTGGGGATGAATATATAGAAGTCGTGTTCAGAAACTAGGTGGCATGAGATGTGAAGTGGTGCAGCAAAGGAAAGAAGGTGCAGTACACAGTTGTCAAGGAATGACTATCTTATTAGAGCGGTGAGCACTTAGGCCAAAAGCTGCAGCAATAGAACCGTGGAGGTGCCAGCCAAGCAGTTAAGCAAACTGTGAAATAGAATGGAACAACCGTGTCCTAATAGACTAAGTGAGCCTCCCGAACGTAGAGCTCAAACGTGTCATAGGTAAGTCAGATGGAAGTGATGACCGAAAGAAAAGTTTCGGGATGTAGCACTAGGAAAAACAGAACATATTTAAGCGAGTACTGGATATGCGTATCAGGCTGTCAGTTGAAAAGACGAGCGTCGATTTATATAAACCAAGTCAACAGTTAAGGTGAGCTGGCATAGAGGATGCAGCGATGCTAAATTCCTGTAAATGTGTAGATTTATGGATGCGGTACCAAGTAACGAAGCGCAGATACATGGTAAAAGATAAGTAGCTGCAGCACCGTAAGTAGGTGGTGTCTAAAGGAGAGGAAAGCCAGAGCCAAACATGTAGGAAAACTTGTAAGAATATGCGGAAAATGGAGGTGAGAGGAAAAGAAATCTATCAATGGTATTGGGGTTAGTGGGGGAACCGTTATAAGAGAGAACGATGTCAGCTAGTCAGTGGCGATATAATTTGGCAAAATAGCCGGGTACTTGAGGTCCTACGCTCAAATGTGTTGCACTAAAGTGTGAAAGGTGAGTCGGCGGAGCTTCAAAGCTTGGTGGTTTGTAAGTCAAAAGGAGCACGAGCAAAAGAGGGGAGTAAAGAAGTAGGACGAGATAAGATTATAGATGGTCAACTTAGCCAGAAACCTGAGGTCTTGCCCACAGAAGTGCGGAGCTACTATGTGAAAGATAAGGAGTTGGAGTACGGTGGACATAGTGTGCCACGGGAGGAGAACAAAGAAAAAGCCAAAATGGTACTAGAAGTAGTGTAATAAGTGAAAAGAAACGTGGGCTTAAAGGAGAGTATTCAAAGGTGTTTTGGTTCATAAGGTAACAAATACAGGAAATACCTATGTCCGTTTGCGCTAATGATAAAATTGGGAAACGCAGCCTGATACTCTAGGTCCTGCGCACAAAAGTGATGAGCTAGAGTGTGAAAGGTACGTTGATGGAGTATCATAGTAGGTGATCAATCATGGGAGAGGCAAGCCAGAGCCAAACAAGTAGGCGAACTAGTAGGTATATGCGATGAATGGAAGAGAGATGTGGAGAGAATATTCAATGGTATTGTGGTTCCTTGGATGGCACTTATGTAAGCAACGGGTAGCTTTGGGATAAGAATATGACTGGGAAACATAGCCTGCTACTGGAGGACCTACACACAAAAGTCCTGATCTACAGTGTGGATGATGCGAAGGTGCAGCATCAGATGTAGGTGGTCCATAGGTGGACCGGAAGGCCAGGGTCAAAAATAAGTGAAGAAGTATGACGAACTAAGTTTATAGGTACGCATTGTATCGGTATACTTCAAGTCTTACGCACAAAAGTGCGGAGCTACAGCGTGAAAGATAAGCCGTTGGAGGACCGTAGATAGAAGTTACCTAGGAGGACAGGAAAGCCAGGGCCAAACCGGTAAGAGAAGTGGTAGAAATATTCGGTAGCTGGAAGCGGGATTAAAAAGGCATATCCCACGGGGTTTGGTTCATAGAGTAACAATTATAAGAAAGAACGATGTCATCTTAGCGACAAGTATATATACTTGGGCAACCTAGTCTGTTACTTGTGGTTCTACGCGCAAGTTTGCGGCGCTAAAAGGTGGAAAGTAAGTCGGCGGAGCGTCGGTACTTGGTGGTTCGTAAGACGGAATGAGCCACAGCGAAAGTGAGAAGTGAAGCCTTAAGACAACGCAAGCGATGATCAGGCAGCGTGGGCCAGATGCTTAAGGTCTTGCGTAGTAACGTGCGAAGCCAAAGTGTGAAGCGTAACTCGGTTGAGCATCAGAAGTGGGTACTCCGTAAGTGGACAGGAAAGCCAGGGTCAATGAGATAAATGAAGAAATATTGGCAGATGAGGTTACAGGTACTCAACAAAGTGCGGAGTTACAGTGTAAAAGGTACGCCGGCGGAGCATCGTAGGTAGGTGGTGCCTAGGGGGAGCGAAAAGCCAAAGCCAAATGGGAAATAAAGTAGTAGGAAAATGCGATGGATGAACGTAGGATTAAACGAGAATATTAAATGGTATTGTGGTTCATAGAGGAACAGTAATAGAAATAACGATGGCAGTTTGCAATAAGGATATAAGTGGGAAACATAGTCTGCTGCTTGACGTCCTAAGCACAAATGTTCGGCGCTACGGTGTGGAAGGTGAGTCAGTGGGGCATAAGGTGTAGGTGGTCCATAAGTGGACAGGAAGGCCGGGGTCAAATAGATAAGTGAAGTAATAGAACAAAATAAGGTTATAGGTAGACATCGTAGCCATATACTTGAGGTCTTATGTACAACATGGCAGGGCTACAGTGTGAAAGAAAGTCGTCGGAGGACGGTAGATAGGTGGTGCCTTGGAGAAGAAGGATACCAGAGCCAAACTTTAAGAAAAGCATTAATAATACGCGATAGATGAACGTAGGTGTGAAAGAGAATATTAATGGTGTTTTGGTTCATTGGTGATAATTGTAAGAAAGAACGATGTCAGCTCAGCGCTAAGTATGTAGTTGGGCAACATAGTCGGTTAATTGAGGTTCTACGCATGAACTTGCGGCGGTACCATGTGGTGGGTAAGTCGGTGGAGCATCGAAGCTTGGTGGTTCGGAAGACGAAATAAACCAGCGCAACGGAAATATGTGAAGGCTTAGGAGGAGGCGAGGGCTGTTCATTCAGAATGGCGAGATTCTTGAAATCTCATGCACTAAATTGCCGGGCTACATTGTGAAAGGTAGGTGAGTGAAGCGTCGTAGGTATGTGGTCCGTAATGGGAGAGGAAAGCCAGAGCCAAACAAGTAAGCGAAGTAGTAGGAATATACGGTAATTGAAAGCGGAATTGTAAGAGAACAATTAATGTTGCCATGATTCATAGGGTAACAATTATGGGAGGGAACGGTGTCAGCTTAGCGATAAGGACATCTTTGGGCAACTTCAACTATTAATTGTGGTCCTACGCACGCCGGCTCCACCTTCTAGATAGTAGCCAGTTAGGCTGATGCGACTAGTCAATGGCGGATGTCGCGAGCTGGCCAGATGTGGGAGATTTGAGGGAATGCAGAGACATTTGGTATCCAGTGGCTGAGACCTAGGTGCTTGAAGGCGTAAGGGGTTGTTGGAGGAAGCAGGCAGATAGAAATATTAGGAGTCAGAAAGGAGATAGTGTGGGAAGGTAAGTAAAGGCGATTATAAGTGGTCTGGCCCAGTTGCAATAAACTCGTCTTCTTGTCAGTTGATATTCAGTGGTTTGGAAACCTGTGTGGCAGAGAGGTAGTTGCTAAAAGCGAAGCGGAATTGGTTTATATTCATAGATGCCCTTATTGTGAGAGGTAACCTATTCCATACCTGTGCGTATCTGTAGTTAAAAGTTGGAGCAAAAACCACAGCACGTTCTTGATAGGATAATGGAGTGGTGTCTATCACATAGAGGGTACTAAGTGATATATGAGTATGAAACAGGGTATATTGGGCTCCCATTGAGATTGTTAGTAAGCACATATAGGAAAGCGATATTGCTTTCCTTCGGCGCAGCCATAACGGGTCGAGCTTACGTGTGTTGCATCGACCAAGGTAGCCGAGACTTGAGTACCCCAGGAGGCGTTTTGTGAAGGTTCGCTGAACCTCTTCTAGGGTTATTCCGTCGCATTTTCTTAGGTTGGTGAATACTATAGAGCAGTACTCTAGCAGAGGCTGGGTACATGGTTTGTAGAGCGCAGTACAAGATGCTTGTGTGGTCGCGGTTTTGAGAATGTATCCGATGAGAGAGCGCGCTTTTGCTGCAAAATAAACTGCAACTTCTGCTAAGTTCAGCGAACAGGAGTAGTGGACGCCTAAGTCCTGCACTGTTAGGCAATTCCCTACTGGCGTGTCCTGTAGCATCAGTTTATTGGGTTTCCTTGTGCATCTGTATGTAAGGACATTGCATTTTGCTGGTGTGATTGCCAACTTCCATTTGTCGAACCATGCAGCTAGGACACTTAAGTCCTATTGTATAGGGAAGAGGGCGGTGTGGAAGTTTGAAGGATGAAAGGAGAAAACAACTTTAAGGTCGTCGGCAAAGATGTAGGTCATCCTGTGTTTACTAACCTGGAACACGTCGTTGATATGGAGCAGGAATAGTAGGGCCTAAAACACTTCCGTGAAGTACGCCACTTATGACTGGTTTTGGAATTGACATAAAGTCCCCAACCATTACTGACGGTAGGCGATGTAAGATATAATGAGAACCAAGTGTGCAGTTTGCCGGAGATATCGTATGCTTCCAGCTTCCTAAAGCGTTATGTATGTGGTACTCTCTCAAAAGCTTTTGTCATGTCGAGGAAGATGATGGTTAGTGCTTACTTGTTGTTAGTCTGCCCAGTTACATGGTTGAGGAACCCAAATTGGCAGGTCTGACAGGATTTAAACGGCAGAAGTCCATGTTGTTGTCGATTTCAGAGGTTATGGGTAAGCAGGAAGGTGAGCACGGTTTCATTGACTATTCGTTCCATCACTCTTGAAGCAATAGGCGTTTGGCTGATGGGGCGATAGGTTTCCATGTGCCGCTGCCTGCCCTTTTGTGTTTGGGATGACGGGTGCATGTATCCATGTGGTTGGATAAATACCGTGTGTCATGGAAAGCGTGAATAGGCAGAGAAGGAGAACTGGAATGTCCTGGCCACCGCGTATCTGCAGAGTAGCGGGGAGACTATCGGGGCCAGGAAGTCAGGACCGATTTGGGTGAGCTGGTAACTCGAGTGATAGAACGTAGGTCAAAATTATTAGTGTCGAATGTTCCATTGGTTCGCTTAGATGGCAGAGCTGGCGTGGTTCCGTTAGCTTCAGTGAAAGAATTGCAAAAGTATCCATTGAGGGTCTCACATAATTTTAAGGGATCGCCAATAACGGAGGTGTAAAAGTATCATTAAGGCAACACGGGTAGATTTTTGATTGCTTCTTCGTCGGAGTAGTTGGCTGAGTGACTTGGTTTTATTGTTAGATTTAAGGACAGCATCTTCTTCAGCAAGCTTGGCTGATGCCTGCGCAGTTTGCCAGTAGGTTAGAGTTTCGTTAATGAGAACAAGTGTGTGTAAAAGTCCTTAGCTTTGGGGTATCGATGGCACATTTTTTGATCTTCCCAAGTACACCGTAGGCCTTGGCTGAGTTTGCTGTCATCTTTAAGCGGCTTGTGGAAGTGAGTGGGGCGAGCAAATCTTAGCAGCTAAAAATGTTTAGATATAGAACCTGCGGCTGCGTCTACATCCGTGGCTAAAACGAAGCTAACCCAGTTGGCAGATCACACTAATAGCGCAAAGCTGTCCCATTTAATATGTTTGTACATTCGAAACAGTTTGACAGGAGACGTAACGCAGTGTGAAGCAGAAAGTGAAAATATGAGTTCGACCACCTTGTGCTCGCAATCGTGTATATTGTACAGTTACCCAGCGACTGCATCCAAGGCACCTTGCGTAAAGCTTAATTCTAGGGTGTTAGAAAGCCTGGTTGACAGTGCACTTGTTGGGTCCAGTTATTTGCGTAGACGGTGTCAGTGAAACTTCTGTATCTGAGTGGGGCAACCTGCTCGTTTCAGGAGGTAAGTGGCATATTGAAATCGCCACCCACTATCTTGTTGTGGCAAGCCGAACAACCTCCTCGTGGTGCCAGCTGGGTGGTTCGGGTAAATCCCGTTCCAGCAAATCTTTCGGCGGCCGTGTTCCAGGATGTGGTGTGATTTCGCCTGACAAGCGGTCTCCCCATAAAAACAAAAGTATCCGTTTTACGACACAGTGTCGTGGCGGAGGTGACACGCCACTAAATAAAGTCACTGCCTCTTCCCTTTGCCGGAGGATCATTCACACATCACCAACGTCATCCGATGTAAAGCGTTCCATTGATTCCCCCTTTGATGGCGAGCACAACGAACAAAAGCACACACAGTCATGTTTAGCTACTCACACAACATTTTCCATTTTAAGTACGCAGTTAAACATGGCTTTTCCTCTCAACACATATATAAATTCCTAGGCCATGGGTCAAAATGTAATAATTTGTGCCACTACCGCTCATACATGTCTGTAATACCATGATCACGCGCTTGATGGTGTGCCTCGCTATGACGAGAATAAACTATTTAGTTAGTTATTTATTTATCTTGTGACCTGGGAGCATTAGGGAGATTTCGGTGAAAAGCTCAATGAGTTTATTAATCTTTTCGCTAGATGTGTGTGGTGGGTTTTATACGCAACCGAGGAGGAGGTCAAGTTGACCTCATGTCGTCTGGATCCAGATGGAGTCTTCATGGTCACCCATAGCTGGCAGTTTGACATCGGGTGCACCAAAGTCGTCCCGGACATAGATAATGCCACCGTCACCCCGCGGGTTGTCTCGTCCGTTACAGAATGTGGTGTAGCCAGGGATGCATAATAGGTTGTCAGAGCCCTTTGGGGGATGCAACGTTTCTTTGAGGAGAACCAGCGGTGGATATGAGAGTAAGATTTGTGGGCCAATGAGGTACACCTTGTGTGTAATAGATCGCGCGTTGCTAAACAGCATGCTGTATGATTCAACGTAGGGAGAGTTAAAGGAGTAAGATTGTGTGAGGTAAGTTGCACAATAGGGTAAAACTGGCGCAGGTTACATGTAAGTGGTAAGGAAAGGTGAAGAGGGTGGCATAGGAATGTGAGCAAGAAGTGATTGAGTAGGTAACTGATGGTAGTTGGCCGCCAATGAGGCTTTGGTAGTATTTTTGACTGTAGAACCTATCCGGAGGGCTGAAACCAACGGTGGAGATTAACTGTAGTGAGCATATGGGTCGGTGGAGGCAATAGAGGGCTGGCGAGAACCCTTGGTGGAATGGGCGAGGTTGGTCGTGTCCTGCTGCATCCCATAAAGGGGGACCGTGAAGCGCATGGCCCGGTTGTAGTGCTTGTCATCCGGATATATTTTTCGTGCAGGAGAGCATATAGTCGGGGAGCGTGGGGTAGTGTTGATGGGGCGGTAGAGGTATTCAGAAGAGCCTCATCCTTGTTAGGGTGCTTTGTTCCCTTGTGTTTTGTTAGGTTGTAAGGATTGGTAACGGGGTTGTGCACTTGACGTTTGGAGGGCATGGCGCTTTTTGTAGGGCCGACTGGGCGATAGCGTACCAGGCGGATGGCTAACTTTGTTAGTTACTAGGGGAAGCACTGCTTTGACGTTGAGCTAGCTGTTCATAGTTCTACTTTGCTGTGGTGACTAGGAGATCGCCCTCAGTTTATGAAAACCGCGGCATTGGTTATAGTTCTGTGACTTGATAGTAAGGTTGGGCGACTCGAGTAGGTACGGCTTGTGCAGTGGTGGGGAGGGTTGGGTCAAGACTTGCATGGAGGGCGACGTTTGTGCTCGGAATGATTTCGGCCTCATTGGATCCATTGGTACAGGTGTTGATTGGTGCTTAGCAGCTGTCCGCTTATGTCACGAGGAGGTTGTCTGGGTGCGATTATCATTGTTATTTTGATGCGTCTGCTGGGATTGTTTCGTAATAGGAGGCCTGCCGTGTTGCAGCTGTTGACCTTTGTTCAAACTCTGTTGGGTTGCTAGGGTGGTTTCGGATTTGCATGAGGTGGAGGGAAGCGAGTTGAGCAGCGGGAAGTTTACATCGCTCGGATCGGAATCTGTGTCACACAAATCAGAGGCGTTGTGCAATAAAGTATTCACCGACTCAGCTTCTGATATCGGTCGGCTGGGACGTGTCCGGAACGTTAATTGTCTTTTTATCTATTAAATAAATAAAAAATGAAATTTTATTCTCGACAATGCGAGACACACCTTTACAGGCATGATCATGTTTAGCTAACATAGTGCGATCAAAAAATGTACAAAAGTACATGTTTGGCATAACAGTGTATGTAAGTGTATGGGTGTATCTACATAGGTAATTGCGTATGAACGTAGCTTGTGTCTTTAAATGTGCCGAAGCATTTTTGACTGTTTGTTATCGTCAGCAATTTGAGCATAAGCGATTGATGTCCTTGGGTTGGATAGCACTTCCCGGATATCCACGGGCCAGTGACTTTAGTTTGTGGCGAGTCACATCCGCCACGTCGCAGTGTTGATAAGCAGACATTTGTGGCCTTTTATAGGGAGAACGCTTGCCAGGCGAAAACCCACCAATTCCTGGAACACTGCCGCCGAACTATTTGCTGGAACGGGTTAAACCCGAACCACCCAGTTGGCACCACAAGGAGGTTGTTCGGCTGGCCAGCTGTGGGGCTTGAGTCCGTATGTAATGCGGTGGTGAACGCTTGACGCAGGAGGGTTAGGTCCAGATCTACGTTAGTACTTGTCGTAGAGCAACCGGTAACTCTGGCAATCCGCGATGAATCAGGTGTCGGATGCCTTGCTTTGGTATTAGTATCCGTTCGGAAAGCTCTTTGTAGCGGCTTTAGATCAGGCTTGATAAGAATAGGCCCAATGTTTGCATTTGTTCGTAATGTAAACCTATGTGCTAGGAAGGGTGTAGCAAGTGCTTGAGTATTGAAGGCGCTCAGAATAGGGCGATAACGACTGAGCTTCGCTTCTCTGAGCGGTTTACTCCCGCATGTATCAGGAGGGAGGTTACACATGTACGTAGGGGAGCGGGGGACTTGCTCCAAAGGAGGTTTGTCAGGAACGTTGACGATGATCTCATTTCTGGAACGACGGGCCATCTCGTTAAGCCCATGAGTGATGGTAGTAAGAGGGGCGTCGACATCGTTGAGCTCATCAGCGTTGCCATTTTTCCTTATGTCTGCGAGTTGGGCCAATGGCATAAGTTTTGCTAGGTCTGCTTTGGTACCGGCCATTTCTTCTTTAAGAACAGTTATTTCAGTAGAGCGTGCACTGATTTGGTTAAGTTCATCTTTCGGTGGGTCTGTAAGAAGAACACTGCAGGGGCGCAGTTTATGCAAATTGTCTTTTGCAGCAGACCGGTTGGTTGCCTTAACCGCATTTGCGGTGCATAAGGCAGAGCTGTGCTCGATAGTAACTGCCCCGGATTTTAGCTTTGGCGGCATTACATTTTATTCCATTTTTGTTATTCATTACGGAATAGCACATCTTCATAATTCGTGTTCCAGGAACCCAGTTTTGCTGTATATATGACCTAACGACCTAAAAGTATGGCACGTCAAAAAATCGAAGCAAGGCTTCAAGCTCAAGGTCAATTCAGCAAGTGCGGGTGGGGTAATTAAAAATGCACAGTAGGTGGAGTGGGAACAGTGTATGAAGACACAGTAAGTTTGTTGCACGTGTCAGTAAAGTAGCGAAAAATAACTAGTCGATATGCCAGTGTGTAACAGTGGGCAATGACTATTCAGTGGCGAGGCACGTCCGCCACGTCACAGTGGTGAAAGACGGACTTTGTGCTTTTTATGGGGAGGAGGCAAGCCATGCGAAAACACGCCACGTCCTGGCACACTGTCGTCGACGGTTATGAACGGCCAGGTAAAACTAGCAAAGCTTCTTATGAAGCATTTGTTCATGCGGTTATTCTCAGTCGATTGACTCCCCTGTTGGTTTAACAAATAACGCCGTTAGAGTCCAACATGAACGTTGAGGTCAGTCAAGGAAGAAGTATGATTTTGAAGGTAAGTAGAATTTCCAGTGTATAAGGCCTCAAACTCTGATTATGTGTAGTTCCTGGGTGTGAAACATTTGTGTTCAGCTACGCAAACTGGACATCGGTGGGTGAAGACTTGGGGGTAAATAAATAAATAATTAATATTTGATTCTCGACAACGCGAGGCACGCTTTTTGGGCATGATCAGCATGTTGTACTATTGTACATGGTGGCATGATTAGCATCAACAAGAGCGGTAGTAGTACAGATAAAGTCAGTACTAGGGGCCCAAATAGCCCAAAGGTTGTAGGAGGTCTATGTGCACCGAATGCGAGATGTAGAGATAAGAAGCAGATCAGTAATATGGAGTATGTTGGTGAGGAACTACTCCAAGGACGTTATGTGGACAGGGCGAGTCAAGTGAGGGAAGCATGAGGGAAAAGCTGCCAACATATTTAAGAATAGCGGCGTATAACTTCTCAAATGTGTAGGCGTGTTTGTAGGAAAGCGGCTATATGCATAGAAATTGGAAACGTGGTATCGGTCAACTTGCCAAGGTGTGATTGTGGCAGTGACGTTATTGAGCGCCGAGTCACACTGCCACGTCGCAGAGTTGTTAAACAGACCTGTGTGTCCCTTTGCAGGGAAAACGCTTGCCAGATGTAAACCCACCACGTCCTGGAACACTGCGAATTGATGATATGACATTGACAAGATTGCATCTGACCGATTGCCTACACGGATATTCGCAGTCAGGTTTTGCCAGCTTGTTTCCCATGTTTGTATAGTCTGCTTCGGCTTCCACCGCAGGTGGTTAGAGCTATTAAAATCGGATAACTCAGGTGACTTGTATGATTTGATTTGTTTTCTGGGTTCCTTAAGCGTGTGAGGATTGCGAAGTGCGTGTGATTCCTTTGTTCTTGGTTAATAACGTGTCCAGGTGAGCATCACAGGCATGTCATCTGAGGTGTTGTGTGTAGGTAATTTCTTCTTTAGAACAGGGGAAAAAGCAAAACGGACCGAGCAAACTGCCAAGGAAATTGAACAGGACAATGTTAAGTTATAAATTTATAAATTTATGGTAACGTTTTGCTGGTTGAAAGCCATGGGGTGCCAAAATATGTTATATATCCTATCCGTAGTTTCGTGTGCAAGCACGAGTCGCGGTATTTGCTGAATGTGAGCGATAAATGCTGTCCGAAGTGAACTAGCGTACGCAAAAGCTGTCCTGCGTGGGAACCGGGAATATCAGACCATCACTGGTAAATGAGTTAGGGGAGTTAGAAGTACGTAGTAGGGTTTAAAATGCGCTCAAGATATAGGTTAGGTGATGGGTTGACAGTGGTGGAGCCCAGCATTCGAATATGTATGACAGCCAGGGGAGTTACTACGCCGGATTTGAGACCAGTGAAAATAATAACCTAAAATGTTCAGTAATCAGATTCTAGGGCGACACGGAGTCTCAAAGTTGTGACGGGAAGGAGGTTTATGCGCTGCAGCTGAAGCGGGAATATGATTGCAAAGCCAACCATAAGGACCTGGAACAGCGGAAAGTGACAGGGACTCCTACAGCGTGGCAAACAAGTCAAATAGACGGCAGAAGGTCGCGATACTGGGAGGCAGGTTAATTATGAGGAAGAAACGATTGTGTCAGCTTCGCGATAATGATGGAAGGGGGAAACATGGTCTGCTACTTGAGGTCCCACGCAACAAAGTGCAAAGCTACAGCGTGAAAGGTAAGTCGGTGGACCACGTAGATAGGTGGTTCCTAATGGGAGAGGTAACCCGGAGCGAAACAAGTAAGAGAAGTAGTAGGAATATGCGATGAGTGGCATCGAGAAGTAGAGAGAATATCGTGATTCATGGGGTCGTGAGTATAGAATAGAGAGGTCAGCTTTACGTTAAGGATTTAGTTAGAAACATGGCTTACTACTTGAGTTCCTACGCACAGAAGTTCGGAGCTACCGTGTGGAAGGTGTATCGGCAAAACAGCAGATGTAGGTGGTCCATAAATGGATACAAAAACCAGGGTCGAAGAGATAAGCGAAGAACTAGGACGAGATAAGTTTATGGGTAGGCCCACAGCCAGCTATTTTAGGTCTCAAGCACCAAAGTGCGGAGCTGCAGTGAGAAGGATAAGTCGCTGGAGAGCCGCAGATAAGTGTTGCCTTGGAGAGAAGGAAAGCCAAATCCAAACAGGTAATTGATAGGGATATGTGAAAGATGAAAGCGTGATTAAAAGAGAATATATAATGGTGTTTTGGTTTATAGGGTAACAATTATAAGAACGATGTCAGCATAGCAATAGGTTTATACTTGAGTACCCTAGCCTGTTACATGAGGTTCTACGCACGACATTTCTGCGCTACAGTGTGGTAGGTAAGTCGGTGGAGCGTCGGTGCTTGGTAGTTCGTTTGACGGAATTTAACAGAGCGGAAGAGATAAGTGAAGGCTTAGGAGGAGGCATGGGATGATTGAGCAGCATGGCAAGATAATTGCGGACTTACACACGAAAGTGCGGAGCTATAGTGTGAAAGGTATGTTGGTGGTTGGTTTTGAAGTGTAATCTTGGTTCAGGTAATCCTTGTTGGTTGTTTCGTTCCATATCAGACGGAGCCAGTTCCGCAGTTTAATCCCGGATCTCTTAGATGTTCCCGACCTCAGAGAAAAGGGGCAGCAAGGAACTGGCCGAGAAAAAACCAAAATGGACAGTCGTGGTACCAAGCATTTAAAAAGTGCTACTTTAAGGCATTTACTTGACACAACTGGTGTACAATGTGTAACAGATATTACGCTGTAAATGCTTTTGATTATGCAGCAAAAGGCATGGCTCCATGGGCAAAAACTTTTAATGTGCACGAGGATGAAATGCAGGGTTCCGGTATGAATTTCACGAGGCATTAGCTTACGGCGTTAGAATTCAACCGGTGAGCAGAAAGTGGATAGATAATTGCGATTGGTTGCAATCAGTAACCAGAAGATACAGTGACGATGTGGCGATCTTTAACTGTAACCACTAGATGAGGATTATCTAAGGATACATAATAACTATTATGTACATGGGTATATGAGGATAGGAAGCTGAGCTTAATAGATAACGGCTAGAATTAAGTGCAGATGAACGAAACAATAGGTGCCGAAGGTGAGACGATCGAAAAATGGCGCTACTGGCCTGGGTTTCAGTGGCTAAACGTGTTAGTTGAGTTACTCATTTAGTTACTAATGGATACCTAGATGGTACAAGAATAGGGCAACAAACCAATAAAAATATGTAATGCAAACAGTCCAAAGGGTACAGTTGGAAAGAATAGCATATAGCAAGCCCCGACTTCGCGCAAGGATGCGAGGAGCTCATGCCTAAGCGCGTTAGATAGAGGGTTGGAAGTGAGAGAACTGGGATAAAGCGTTGGTGGACAGATCATCGGTGGCCAACCGTAGCCATACGATTAAGAAATTCGGTCACATGTGGATACTTACATTGTTCCAGAATAACTCTACGGATCAGCTGCGTTGCAATGCATGAGAAAAAACCTTGTAGTAAAGGATGGACTTCTGGCGAGCTCCGGTTATCCACAGAGTTGCATGGAGCCGATGACAACTAATTGCTGGTAAACAGAGAAAATGGCACTAGGGTAGAGAGTAACAGTGGGCAAGTAGAGGTTTTCGATTAAGACGTGGTCACTAGCGGAAACCTACCTTGTGACAGAATAAAACATTGAAAAGCTGAGCGTTGATGCAAACGGTCCAAGAGAACAAAGGTTGGAAATAGATGGTGGCTCCAAGCAAGCTAAACATTCGCACAGATGCATGGCGTCAACAACGACTAACTGCTTCCAGGAAGCCTTGGTGAGAGTAACGCGAATGACAGATAACGGCGGTAGGAGAGCGAGATCAGTGGCCAGCAATGTCCTTCAGGTTAAGCCTACAGATATTAATGGATCCTACGGTGGCACAAAATAAGTCACCAAACCAGCTGAGCTGTAATGCACAGCCCAAGAGAATAAACGTTGTAGAGAAGGCGTGGTAAATACCGAGCTCCAGATATCCGTAGAGTTGAATGAAGCCTATGGCGACCAGCTGATGCTAAACAGAGGAAATGGTACTAGAGTCGAGAGTATCAGTGGGCGGGTAGAGCTATTCGATTAAGACTTAGTCATTAGTGGACACCTACTATATCACAGCTTAAGCCGCCAAACCTGCTGAGATGTGATGCAAACGGTCCAAGTGACTAAAGGATGGAAATGATGGTGGCTAAAAGCAAGCTTTGGATATGCGCAGGGATGCAGGAAGCGTACAACGACTAGATGTGGCCTCTTCTGAGCTTAGCGCTGCCTCGCACTTGGTAATAAAGGGTTCTTAGTTGTGGGAGGTGTGCTAAAGCACGCTGAGTAGGAGAAAGCTTGTGTAAGAGGTCTATAGACCCACACAAGAAGAGAATTTAGAATTCATATAAAAGATTGTAACTGCGAATAGATGTTAACTACGCAAGTGAGTTGCCTCACGCAATGGGATTCAGATGGCTTGGATCCTTAAAAGATAACACTTAAGTCAGTCAGAGTAATTGAATGCTGTAGGTGGGACTGCCTATCCAATAATTTGGTGGAGACAGGTGTTGAGGCTGCCTTATTGGTTATGCTTTCATAAATAACTCCATATTTTATTATCAAATTCATCGAGTCATACCACCTCAGGTACGATCAAAATTTACAACCAATTTTGCGACACAACAGATACGTTACAAGGCATGTGATTGCTTGTTGCCAACAGTTGTACAATTTGCAGAAACAGTCGAAGCCCGCAAGAGGAGCAATGTCATCAGTTGAAGCCAATAAAATGGTTTCAAGTGTGCGTAAAGTAAATAAAAAAGCACGGTAAGTAGAGTGGGGACAGTAGATTATTGCTGAGACTATCTTTGTTGTACGTGACAGTAAAAAACTGAATAATGACTTGTCGGTATTCCAGTGTGTAACAGTGGGCAGTGACTTTATTTAGTGGCGAGGCACGTCCGCCACGTCACAGTGTTGATAAACGGACTTTCGTGGCTTTTTATAGGGAAAACGCTTGCCAGGCAAAAACCGGCCAAGTCCGGAACACTGTCGTCGATTGCGATGAACGGTCATGTACAGCTAGCAAATATTCTTATAAAGCATTTGTTCATGCAGTTATTTACAGTCGAGTGACTATTCTGTTGACTAACCAAAAGGCACAGTCGGAGTCCAACATGGACTTTGAGGTCACTCGAGGAGAAGGTACGGTTTTGAGGGTAAGTAGAAATTCCAGTGTCAATAAATAAATAAAGAAATGGTATATTCTCGATAAAACGAGACACACCTGTAAAGGCGTGAACAAATATGTATCTAAGCATAGCATCGTTGGAATAGTAAAACATTTCGCTTTAATGAAAGGTATGAACGAAAAGATGTAGTACATATGAGTGAGCATATTGTCTGGTGTCAGTCAGACCAAGGATCAGGATGGCGCCGGGGCGCGCAAAAATCAGTCATAAATGTTACATCGATAACAGTTGGGGGTAACTTCGCCGTGTAGTGATCCATGAGCACAGGACCCCAAACAAGGTTTTGGTGCAAACAATGACCATTACGAAGTTGGGATGATCCGTGCTCCATCAAAGCAGCCTTCATAGTAAAAGCAGTTTCACAGGTTACATGTAGAAGGCTGGGGACTGCGCCAGTGTAAAATGCTTAGCTGTACCTGTATTTTGTGGCGAGTCACATCTGCCACGTCGCAGTGTTGTTAAGCGGACATTTATAGCTTATTATAAGGAGAACGCTTGCTTGGCGAAAACCCACCACGTCCTGGAACACTGCCGTAGCTTCCGTCTAACGGTAGTGCTAGTCGGCTAAACATCGTACAGACCGAATTTGCACTCTACTATTCGCAGGCAGTTGACATCCAGACTTCTTCCTTGGTCGGCGGAATTGCTTAGTAATGATCAAGTTCAAGTTCAGTTGGGACTGGAACGATAGGACAATCCCGTGAATTTTTTTCTTTTGCGTATCGTCGGATCGGGAATTAATAGGTCTGCTTCAGCTGTTGAAAAGCCTAAAACAAAGGCCGTAGCACACCATATCCAACTACTTACTGCTCACATTTTCCTTCCCAGCAGTCCCCGCCAGGCCGGTTTATGTGAAATAAAAGAGTGAAGGGTAAGCTAAGAAAACAAGAGGAGGAATGTCTGCTAAATAATGATACTACCAAGGTGAGAAGAAAATTAAAATAAGCGAAGGAAAAGTTGGAGATACAAGTCGGTTAGGAGAAGGGGAAGGTTTGGTACTGCCACCCAAGAGCATCTAACTGACGCTCGAAACCCTCTACCGTAGACTCCCTAACCACGTGCGCCGGAAGCGAGTTCCAACGTTCAATAACTCGGCGCTACAAGCGAATTTCCGTCCTTATCCGGTCAGAACGCTGTTTGTGCAGCTTCAACGGGTGACCTCGGAGACTAGGCAGCTTGGCGGGACTAAATAGCCAGGACAAGTCTAGACCGATCTTACCCGTTAAGATACGGTAAGTGAGGATCAGGTCTCCTCTAATTCTGCGGTAGTGCATTGAGTACATACCCAAGCTAAGCAAACGTTCGGGATACGTTTGCCCCCGTAATCCTTGCACTAACCTTGTACCCACTCGCAAAACCCTCTCCAGTTCCATTTTGTCCCTTGCAAGACCAGGTGGACCAGCCTGGATACAGTACTCTAAGTGAGGTCGCATAAAAGCTGAGAACAGCTTCACATGCATATTGGCCGTTGTGACAACGAAGGAGCAGCGAATAAACCACATCATACGGAACCTTCTACAAGCAGCCTTTCTGCACGTTTCCCCAGAGTGAAGCAATGCGGTATGGGTGATACCTAGATCAACCTGCTGAATGACAACAGGAAAGATCACTTCCATCAACTACATAGCGCGTGGGGGGACTAAAACCTCCAATGCGGAGGACAGAACCTTTCTCCTGATTTATGGGCATCAACCATAAGGTTGACCAATCCCAGAGCCTATCCAAGGCACTCTGAAGTGCCTCAGAGCCCCCAGGGATATCCACAATATTCCAGAGCTTGAGGTCATCAGCAAACAATAGGGACGGTACTCCAAGCTCCTGGGGTGGGTCATTGACATAAATTGCGAAACGCAACTGCCCTAGAACCGAGCCCTGCGGAACGCCAATACGAACAGCTTGTCTAAGCGAAAGGCTACGTCCCACGCGTACACACTGTTCTCTGCCCTCTAGGAAAGCAGAAACCAATTTAAGTGCGGCTCAAGATATCCCATACGATCTCAACTTCAATGAGAGTCGTTGATGTGGGACAGTATCAAAGGCTTTCGAGAAGTCAACAAAAAGCACGTCGATGCCGTGACCGTTGTTTACTGCCTCAGCTTAGCTTTCACGAACTACAAGTAAATTTGTCAGACATAAAAATCCCTTACGGAATCCGTGCTGGGCCGCACTGAGAAGGTTAAACTTAATCAGGTGATTCTCCACCGAATCCCTGACCAATTTTTCAAACAACTTAACTACTACACTTGTTAAGCTGACAGGCCGGTAGTTCGCGGGCAGAACTCTGTCCCCGCCCTTAAAAGTCGAACAGATGATTGCCTTCTTCCATTCAGAAGATCAGGCACAGCTGTTGAGTGATATTGTAAACATGCACGTCAGAGGGCCACTTAGCTCAGTAGCCAATTCATGCATCAGCTTCGGATGAATTGAATCAGGGCCAGAAGCTTTGGAAGGAGTTAGCCCTTGCAATAGCCCGAAGACTTGTGTCTCCGTTATGCTGATTTCATTTAGGCAAGAATCCTCCGGAACTTTTGTGACCAGCTCAACCTGTGGTAGAGAGGCCTCATGAGAAAAGACACCAGGATACTGTTCGCTAAGTATACAGGCATTATCATAGTCGGTATGCCCATGGGTCCCGTCCGCTCGTAGTAAAGCCGGTATAGACGAGTTTGTACCGCTACGTCTCTTTACGTAAGCAAAAAACTTCTTTAGATTTGTTGCTGCTGCGTTAGCCAAATCCTCCTCGTACTGAAGACGAAGAGTTCTAAGATGATGCTTACATTTATTTCTAACCGCTCGATAGCTTTCGTAGGTGCTGGTTGATGAAGCCACTTGGTAAGTTCGCCAGCACTTAGAGCGCTTCCTAAGCAAGTATTTACCTGTATGATCTATCCATGGAGGCTGCGCCCGTGTCACCCTTCTCTTAGTGAGTGGGATGTGGGGAGCAGAGGTCTAGATGAGGTGTGCCTTAAATTTCTCCCAGGCTGTCTCAATGGTGTCAGCCACGGTGATCGCACAATGCAAAACTGAAGCTTTGTCTCGCATTGCATTAAAGTCTGCCCGCCAAATATTTGGACATGCCTCAGCGGTAACTTGATGACATTTAGTTAGAGCACATCGAAAGGATATACAGACATGGTCACCGGCTCCTAAAGGACAGTCGTAGGTAATATCACATGCGAAATCGTGTGACTTCGCAAAAATGTGATCCAATGTAGACGGAATTTGGTTGCGCATATATCTAGTCGGAAGATCCACGAACTGATGCAAAAGCAGTTGCAATGTTAGCTCATGGGGATCCGAACCGGAAGTGCCCAACGCCGAACCGCAAGATAGACCAGTCCAGCAGACTACAGGGAGGTTGAAGTCACCCAGTATTAGACACCTATTGGCAGCCTGAGTGGGGATAATTTCAATAACCTCCCGAGAGATACTTCCATGACTTCGATATACCAGTACAATTGTAAACTGAGCAGAGGAAGTGCACACAATATTCGAGAGGGCTACAACAGTTTGATCCGGCGACTAGAACACACAGGTCCTTAACACATCGAGTTTACAACTCACATAAAGAGCGAAACCCTCACCTTGACGGCCAACGGAGCGACCGCATCTAAGCAGTGCGTAGCCAGGAAAACATACTTCACCGTCTGTGATATTCGGGGACAGCCACGTTTCGGTGATAGCAAGTATGTCGGGACGAGATTTGTCTACAAGTAGACCCACCTCATGTACCTTGTTCCTTAGGCTACGCACGTTACTAACCACTACCCGAAGGAACTCGGCACGACCAGCCCTGGGTCGTACGCTACCAGGAGAGGTTCTGGTAAGGCAGAATTTGACTTCCGGCTGGCTACCTGAAAACCCACAAGACGAAGACCTTGCTCACCAGCCGCCCGCCTGCTCTTGAGGCTTTTGATGGCTTCCTTTAACTTCGGTCGAGCTGCCAGTGGGAGGTCCTGCTGAACACTGACATTACTACCCTTGAGTTTGAATGCAAGGCGCATTAACGCTTTGCCTTCCTCCGTGGTTGAGAGGACTACACGAAGTAGTCGGGGTCGCGGATTTGGCGCGTCTACAGGGTCGTTTCCCAATCTGGTCAGTTTCCTGATAGTGATACCGGGAAAACCAGGTGGAAGCAGCTTGTTGACGCAGAACTTGAACCACTGGAGGTCATCCAGCATGCGTTCCTTTGGAAGAGCTGCCGCGGATTCAACAACGTTGCGAAAGATAACGCTACTATCAGTAAAAGAATCACCTTGACGAGGCGTATTCAATCCACGCGTCTTCGATGCGACCTTAGTTTCGACCGGTTTGGCAGATGACACGGCGCTTTTCTTCGTCAAGTGAGCTGGAGTAGTTGAGTTTGAGGCTTTCTTCTCTGCCTCCAACTCCCTCCCCGGTCTAGTCTTTTCAGACTTTGCGGGTGTGGCCGAAGTCGACACGGCGCGTTGCTTCACCATTGAAACTGGGGTGATTGGAGTTGGAGTTTTATATTCCACCTCCAATACCTTAATGCTAGCCGTACCTTCCGGCTTTGAGGCAGCCTTACGGACTTTCTTAGCCCTCTTCCTTTTGCTTTTATTTGGCCAAGGGACCATAAGTTCCATCTCGCTTTGGACGGCTTCCAGTACGACATCAGAGGCCCCTTTAGAGGCATTCTGGACCGCTGGGACATACGACACGGTAGCCGCAACCTCCGTCGGATTTTCATCGGCAGCAATTGAGGTTAGTTACATGTCTTCCTCCAATGAGCCGACATCAATAGAGACTCCCATTTTCCTCATCAGTAACTCCACTTTCCGATCGAGAGATATGAGGAAAGACCACAATTGCTGGTTACCCAGTCAGACGTTGTTCCATGTTTCCTCTGTGATCTCAAGACGCGTAGATCGACGGCTACCGCATAGAAGACAATTGAACAGCATGCTATCGCTAGTCGAGAGCATCGCGTACTGCTCAGGGCTCAAATCGGTACAGGTCTCATGGTACCAGGGGTTGCATACATAGCACTGCATGCCACCAGAATCGTCCGTCCCGGGATTTGAGCAGCTCCCGCTGCCGCATACAGCATTTGATTCGCTGATCAATGCAGCCGAAGACAGATTGGCGTTGGTATTCAGTGAATCCGACATGACGCTTTCAAAGAGGGTGAAACAAGTACCAAAACGTAAAACCGACAAGGTGTTACCTGTAGGGCAATCAAAAAAACAGTTATGGGTTTTACAAGGTGCAAAACGGATTACAAAACATAAAAATACCGGAAAAAAGCCAGAGGCTGAACCCGAAAAAGATGGGCGAATTTGGTGTGTACCCGAAAACGGGTACGAGGTAATCCGGGGAAAACGATGATCCACAATTATTTGGATCAAGCGAAATTTGACAAAAGGCAAACATTTTGCACGACACCTGTAAACACTGTTCCGGAACTGTCCTTTGAAAGTAAAACCTCAAAAAGACAGCAAGGTCAAAAATTTTAATTTACCGCTAAGGAGGAGGAAACCGAGGTCGTTGAAGCCGGTCAATGATGTAAAAGCGTCGCAGAGTCCCATGATAAATGGTGCAGAAGAGTAAGCACCTTGTTAATAGAGGCCGGCTTTTTCTATTATATGCTTGTCCGGCTCCCAAACCGTGTGCAGCTATCACCGCTGGACTTGTCATGGGGAAGTTGAGTGCAGTCGTTTCTTGTGGTTGAGTATGTTCATAATAGGCGAAACTGCCATTCTCCGCAAAGTAGATTCGGTATACCTTCAGATGCAAGTGTAATTGTCTCCAAGGCCAAGTGAAAACTCCATGAAAGACCATCGAAAATGCCACGTATACGAGCGCAACGCTGTCCGTGAAATGACATCTGAAAAGCTCCAGATGACTGGAGAATCGGAATGTTTGAGGCAGTGAAGATTATCAGGCCAGGATTGGTATGGGGTTACACCTTCTCTGATTATGTATATATGCAGTGGTGTGAAGAATCCGTGTCCAGCTACCCCCTGGACGTCGGTGGTTGCGGTCCTTGGTGTGGATGGTTGGTTTTGAAGTGAAGCGATGATCCAGTTAAGTCCATGTTGGTTATTCGTCCCAAATCAGACGGAGACGGTTTCCAAGTGCGATCCCGGATCTCGAAGATGTTCACGACCTCAGAGAAAAGAGAAAGAGCGAAACACGCCCATGGTCCCACAGCTCATCTTCAGGAAAGCATATTCCTAGGAATTCAGATATTGAGGTGATGTTTAGAAATCTGTGTAGAGGGTTTCGAAACGCTAGGGTGGTCTTGACTGCCCGGATGGACGTCGGCAGCTGATTCCAAACGATGACGATTTTTTGAAAGAAGAAGTTGGAACGGATGCTTTAGCGAGCCCTAGGCAGGGTTATGAATAATGGGCTGGCTCGTATGGGGTAACGATTGTTGTCTACTTGTTGAACAACCAAATCAGTATTGACCTGTGGGTTTTGTCTCATCTGCAACAAAAACACGAGATTGCTCTTGAGCCTGCGTAGCCACAGAGGTTCCAGTGTAAGCTGTTTGCATCTGCCTCGATAACTAAGCGTGAACGAAAAAAGGAGACGTTTGGTAAACTTTCCTCGCACCCGATCAATTTCTATAAGGACCACCTTTGCGCGAGCTGGTGAACACAATTGAACAGTACTCCCAAATTGGTTGGACGCAGGACTTGTATGGGGCTAGCCGTGATGCCACAAGTAACATCTGTTTGCAATTCATACCGGTAATTGATCGAGCTTCGGAAGAGCTAGAGCTCACCTGCCCGGCGAAGTTAACTAAACTAGAGTAAAGTGCTCCGAGGTCCTTGATTTTAGCGCACTTTGCAAGTGCTAAGCCGTAGTTTCAGTGCGTATGGAGGCACACTGCAACCGTGTGATATAACTGCATTTTGCAGGTGAGAAATCCAGTTACCACAAACTGCACCAAGCGCTCTAAGGTCTCACTGTACACTGGAGATTCCGTTATACAGGTGGGCTGAGTCGAATGTGCAAACTACTTTGATGTCAGCTGCGAAGAGCAACGGTGTACCGTGGAAAAAGGAGTCAAACACATTGTTGCTGGAACGGAATTAGATGCTGCCCTGAACTACTTCACTGGTTGCTAGTATTGGTTCTAAAACCTTGTATCCTAGGCGAACCGACTTTGCGCGATGCAGCGCCCTATCCATCAAGATACTGACGTACGCCCAATTTTACAGCAAAGTCTGTCATACCACTTTAATAAAGCATCTAGCTCTCCTATCGGTTCTCATCCCAAATTTGTATTAGCTCTCTTCCTCTGTTTAACCAGAACAACAGCGCAAGGCGCGACACAGCGTAGCAGCCATGCAGATCCTAAGGTTCACTTACTATTTACTAGCGGCCCTGCCTATTATCTTTTCTGTAAATGGCCGCTAAATTTCCTGCAAACTTTCGCTCATCTAACCTTAGATTTACCTGCCTCTGATGCTTTGACCTTTGCCTCCAATATTTTGCGCCGCAAGCTACTGGCTTTTCCTTAATTAACTCAGCTATTCTACCCTCAGCGCGCAACCTTGTTCTAACTTATAACCATGCGCGATGCAGCGCGCTATCAACACAGATACTGACGTTCCTCTAATTCAACGGCAAAGTCTTAGCACACCGCCGTACTGAAGAGTCTAGCTCACCGGCCGTCTGTCACCCACAAATTAGTGAAAGCTGAGCTTCTGTTCCCCCAGAAGGACACCACAACCTGCGACACAGCACAGAAGTCATGCTGATCCTAATGTTTACATACTGTTCACTTTCTTTCGCGACTTATTAGCTTGGCCGTAAATGGTCTCTGCACTTACCAAGTTCTTTCGGTCACCTAAGCTTGCACTTACCTGCCTCCACTGTTCTTGATCTTGGCCACAAAACTGAGCACAGCATACCGCTGGATTTCATTGTCTTACCTTTCCTAATTTAAAATCGCGCGATGCAGCACCCTATCCATCCAGATAATAACGTTCACCTAATTTTCCAGCAGAGTCTGTCCTACCGCTTTATTGAAGCATCTAGCTTCCCTGTCGGCTCTCATCCCCAAATTTGTGTTAACTCACTTCCTCTGGTCCACCAAAACGGCACTTACAAGACGCGAAGCAGCATAGCATCCATGCAGAGCTTGACGTTCACTTCCTAATTACTAGCTTCCATACCTGTATCCGTGCTGTAAATGGCCGCTAAAACACCTGCCAACTTTCGCTCACCTAACCTTACGGTTACCTTACTCTAATGCTTTGTGCTTTGCCCCTACCTAGCTTGTGGCCCATGCCAAGTTCATCTTTAAAGGCCTCCATTTGGTTTGTGATACCAAAATCCTCGCAAGCATTAGTATTCCCAACAGCTTCTTTACTTTATGCTTGAGGCCGCTGTGGCCTTACTATTCTCAACTTCCGGTTGCTGAATGTTGATGCCTGTCACTCCCCAGCTCGGTCTGCTTTACACCAGCAGTACTGATAGGCCTCTAAGAACCACCTAGCTCCTTGCTTACTCCTATTTCTTTTGATATGGTATCCTCTGAAAGGTGATGTCGCATAGCTTACAACCATCCGACTTGCCGAGATCTTCATCTTCTCACCTCACGCTTGCTGATACCTTGACCTTACATTCTTATCATCTTTTTCCGGATTGTGAACGTCGTTGTCCGCTGCTGCACTCGCAGTCGTCCGGCTTACCAACATGTTCACTACTGCATCTTAGCCTCGAAGCCTCTCTGACGTTACATTCTAACTTATCTTCTTCCCCGGATTCCTTAGCTCCGTCTGTTTACTGCTAGTATGTCGGCTACGCCTTACAGGTTTCTAATCAGAGAGCGTTGCTACATCGCTCACATCCATCTGACTAAAAACAAATCCATTCCTTCCTCCCATGCTTGAGATCACTTTGGCTTTACATCCTTATTTTAACCTTACTCCAGCTTCCGAATGATGATGCCTGTCGCTCACTAGCACCGAGTGTTTAGCTCTAATATGAATGCTAGGCGTCGAAGAACCGCCTGACATGTGGCCCACTTCCATGGCGTTTTAACAGGTTTCCTTTGGGACTATGATAGTGCATCACTCACAACCACCCAACCTACTATTATGCTCATCCCTTCTCCTAATGCCAGATGATACCCCCTTAAAATTTTAGCAATCACTCCTTCCGAATTTCGAACAACGTTATCCGATACTCCCAATATCCACCCATTTCACTTTAGCGCCTCTGCTAAGATTCAGGTAGCCACCCAGCTCCTAACTGACATCCATTTAAAATCCACATCCTTCCATTCGGATTGTGATGCTACGTCGCTCATGATCATTGGGCAAGCCATCATATTCGTTCCTCCGCCTTCTGCTTGAGGCTCCTTTGGTCTTACATTATAACGATCCTTTATTTTCGCCTTCTGAACATTGATGCTGCTCCCTAGCTCCATATAGTTCACATTAGTAGGTCATTTCAGCGAATTACCATGTTGTCTTAACCGGCTTCCATTGAGATTGTGATGCCGCATTGCTCACAAGCATTAGAAATACCAACAATTTCTTTACTTCCTCTTTTGCTCTAGCTCTCTGTGGCCTTAATATCCTCAAATTCCTATTTCCGAATGTTGATGCCAGTCAAGTCCTAGCTCCGTCTATTTAACCCTAGTACGACTGATGACACTCTAAGAACCACTTAGCCGGTGGATTACTCCTGTTTCCTTTTAACTAGATATCCTTTGAAGTGTGATGCCGCATAGCTTACAACCTTCCGACATGCCGAAATCTTCATCTTCTAACTTCAAGCTTGATTATGCATTGACCTTACCTACTTATCATCTCCTTCCGGATGGTGAAGTTCGTTGTTCGCCGCTTCTCATCTATATCTGTTTATCGCTAGAATGGCTGTTACGGCCTGAAGAGCCGTGTAGATGGAGGCTTATGCCCATTTTACTTTACTGACTACTGTTCCCATTGTGATGCCCCACCGCTCGCGGCCTTTCACATTGCCAACGTTTTCATTTCTACATCCCATGCTTGAGGTCGCTGTGGCCTTAAATTCGTATTGCTATCTTCAAAGGTTTATACTTCCAGCACATGTTAACTGGTTTCATTTAGGACCATCTTGGCGCATCGCACACAAGCGTTCGCCTTGCGAAACTTTTCATCCCTTCACCTCATGCCTGAGGACATTTCGGCCTTACCTGCTTACTAGTACCTCCCTCCTAAGTCCGAATATCGTTGTCCGCAGCTTCTAGTCACCACCTGCTTCACTTTAGTATATCTGCTAAGCTTTAGATAGCCAACTAGCTCTTAACAGACTCCCATACTAAAGTCACACTATCCTATTTAGTTTGTGTTGCTGCATCGCTGACAAACATCCGACTCTTAATCATTTTCATTTCTTCGCCTTCTGTTTGGGGTTCAATTGATTTTACATTCTAATTATCATCTACTTCCGAAGTCTGAATGTTGATGCTCGCTGCTACCTAGCTACATCCATCTCCCTCTCTTATGTCGATTCAGCTCTGGAGAGCCAACGTGCCCGTAGGCCGTTCCCATTTCGTCATACCAGACTTCCATTTGGCTTCTGATGCCTATTGCTCGCAGCCATCTGACTTGCTGATATTTTTACCCCTCCACTGCAAGCTTGAGATCATTTCGGTCTTACTTGCTACTTATCCTCTACTGCCGTATGCTAAAAGATATTATCTGCTGCTTCTAAACTCCATTTGTTTCCCTCTGGTATAACTGCTAAGATTCGAAGAACTACCTAGCTTGTGACCCATTTCCAGTTATCTTGACAGGCCACCGCATTCATTTTGCCGCCGTATTGCTCACAAACATTCGAAGTCCCAACTGCATCTTTACTTCATGCTTAAGGTCTCTGTGGCCTTACTATTCTCAAGTTCCGTTTACCGAAAATTGATTCTTGTCACTTCCTAGCTTGGTCTGCTTAACACTAGCACGACTGCTAGACTTTTAAGCACCATTCAGCCTGTGGCTCACTCCTAATTATTACAACAGGCTATCCTTCGAATTGTGATGCTTCATAGCCTCCAACCATCCAACTTGCCGAAATCTTCATCGTCTCACCTCACGCTTGATTATAGCCTGACCTTACCTACTTATCATCTCCTTCCGGATCGTGAAGTTCGTTGTCTGCCACTTCTCATCACCATCTGTTTATCTCTGGAATGGCTGATACTCCCTGAACAACCACTCAGATTTCGGCTCATCCTCATTTTATTTTACTGCCTAGTGTACCCCATTTGATGCCGCAAGGCTTACGACCATCCGGATTACCAACATTTTCGTTTCTTCATCTTATGCCTGAGGTCTCTGTGACTGCACTTTCTCCGTGCTATCTCCGATGTAGATGCCTGTGGCCGCTTAGCTTCATCTGTTTTTACCTTTAATATGACTGACATGTCGCTGAAAAGCTTAGCATTTGGCTCACTTCCATTTCATTTTAACAGGCTAACTTCAAAACTATAATGACGCATCGCACAAAACCATCCCAGTTGCGTAAGCGTTCTTCCTCTTACCTCATGCCTAATGATACTTCGGCCTTACAAGCTTAGCAGTATCGCCTGCCTGAGTCTAAATATCCTTGCGTGCTGCTTCTCATCTCCACCGTTTGCTCTTTAGTATGTCCACTAAGCTTTAGATAACCACTTAGCTCCAGGCTGACTACCATTCCCAATTCCCTTTCTTTCATTTGAATTGTGATGCTTCATCGCTCACAAGCATACGACTTGTCAACATTTTCATTCTTCGTCTCAACCTTGAATTCCACTGGGTATTTTATTTTATTTATCACGTAATTTCGGGATTTTGAAAGTTCAGGAGTTCTACCTATATTCCACTCTAGTATGTCGCTTCAGCTCTGGAGAGCCAACTTACCAGTGGCCCCCTCTGCACCGCATCTTAACTGACCTTCAGTTAGATTGTGATGCCGCATCCCTCACAACCATCCTAGTTGCCGACATTTTGACCCCTGCCCCTCGGGCCTGAGATCCCTGCCTGGCTCCCTGGTTGGGGTCCGAAAGACAAAGAACACGTTTGGTTGGACACACTTGCTGATATGGCTATGAGCGGACCTCAGTGGTGTTCGTGCTGTGAGTTTCTTTGTCCCACCCCATCCCTCTTAGCCTCCCTTCCAACCATGATCTCATTATTTAGCCTTATATACTTTTGCATAGTTATTTTTTTGTTGCATCGTTGCCGGCTGGTAGCTTACCGGAACGACGCCCATCCTTTACCGGTAGTTCAGTCGGCTTTCACCAGTTGCATTTTTCTCTCCTTTTTCTGTGTACTGCGGCACAGAGGCTGTGGTGTTCCCCATCTCTAGCTAACGTGTATGATGATGATGATGATACCTGAAGTCACTTTGGCCTTGCATTCTTATCATTATCTTATCCCGGACGGTGCATGACGTTATCCGCTGCATACATTCTCGACCTGTTTAACTCTAGCATGACGGAAACGCTTTGAGTAGCCTCCTAGACTGTGACTCAATTCCATTTTATCTTTACAGGCCAGCCGCTCTAACCACCAAATGGGGTTAGCTGTCTCCCTCTGGTCCACTACAACGACACCTACAACAGGCACTGCAGCGCATTAGTCATACAGATTGTTCCTTTTATTCACTTCCTTACACGGCTTATTATCTTGGCCGTAAATGACCGCTAAAACGTCCACCGTCATGATCCTACACTGGGGAATGGCCGCTCAGCCTGCTACTTTCTTCCTCTAACTTAAGCACTTACCAGTCTTCACCGCTTCTGGTCTAAACTTATATTGGTGCTTCGCTTGCTACTGGCTCCCCATCACTTCCACGCAGGGCACTAACCGTGTAGCTACCTACGTTCCCTTTACATGTACCCGTATTTACGGTCCAGCTTGCTACTGCCATTCCGTCACTTAACTTACCTGTGCTGCTAACAACTCGCAACGATGTTAGGACTAATAATCTCGTGCGACGCAGAATGATAGCAGTAAACAGCTGTAAACAAGCCGCCAACCCCACGTCATTTATTCACATGTATAACAAGTTAAGATGACCCATAATGACAAACCTGCAGTATGCATAGTTTCAAGTCCCAGGCTTTTGTTGCATTTCATTCGTTTTCTTGTATGTATTTTCCTTGCGTTTCTTATTGGCTTCCTCTTGTCCGTTGCGTCTCTTTCCAAGTTTCCCAGAGATACATCCACTGAAATAGATCAATTCTTCAACGACTGAATGATCCATAATTAGCACCTTCGATAATTATCCTCGCAAACTACACATCGTTTGAATGCACAGGATTGAAACCCAACGCGGCCACAGGAGAACGCACTGTACTATTTACCGGTATGGCCTGAAGATGGAAGTGGATAACAGCTGACTGCAAATAACAGCACATGAGACCTGCTTCAGGCCATAGCGTTTATTTGAAACAAATTCCAGTATCTCATAACGTGGTCATCAAAATTTTTACCTTTGCATTAACGATCTGTTACAATTGTGAAGTCGGACAGTTGGCACAACCTTATATGCTTCTTAGCCTTTCTAATGTCAAGACCAAAGTTGAGCACATTTGTTTGTTGCAGATTTGATTATACCTATTTGATCATGCCGTGCTGGCGTGCCTCGTGCCACCCCGAGAATATAAAATTTGTTTATTTATTTGTTTATTTAAGATCATATACATCTCCCCAGGTACAACCACATCCTCACTGGACAACATACGAGAAGACCTAAGTGCCCTAGAGTCATAAGGTCAGCAATGGCAACTACGTTTCTAACCTGAAAAATCAAGTGCCATTACGTACAAATTCTCAGCACTGGACAAGGCGTTCACGATTAACGACATTCCTGTGCAGCTGCATACCTCAGCACAAGAGCTAGGCCTGCGTTACTCCATGCTTTTTAGCTTTAGTGAGTCAGTGCACTTTCAAGTCTCCAAGGCTGCGTTGCCGAACAACCTCCTCGTGGTGCCAGCTGGGTGATTCTGGTTTACCCCCTTCTAGCAAATAGTTCGGCGGCAGTGTCCCAGGAGGTGGCGGGCTTTCGTCTGGCAAACGTTCTCCCTATAAATACCCACAAATGTCCGTTTAACAAAACAGTGACGTGGCGGTTCTGACTCGCCAACAACTAACGACACCCATTGCATTTCCGGACAACAGCTACAAGTCCACAATCATCAAGCATCCATTTAACACTGGCGACACGTTCAAGCGCAATCAACTAGCAGTAAAACATTTACAAATTCCATAAACACAGCCAAACGCGCCCACGTGCACACTTACATACATGCATATATCAACCAATGCGACCATCCCACTTTTGCACTGTACATTGACTGACACATTTTGTACCCTTAACATGATCTTGCTTGTGCAGGCTGCCTTGCTTACTCGAGAATAAGTTGCCACATAATCAGTGTCAAAGCGCGTCTGGAACTGTACCGGAGTCAAGTTCGCCCGATGTCGGAATACTGTAATAGCAAATGTAGCTCCCTGCAAACGTTTGACCGCATTTCGCTTAAAAGGTCTAATGGCGGTTCAATAAAATGTTTGCCCCACAATACTAGGTGTTTAGTTACTGAAAGTAGTGTGGCGTGCTCACACTCCAACTTCTGTAGCTGCAACGTATTGTCATTTACTTATGCTTCTTGCACAAGTCACAACATAACTTTGTGCACAATAACATACGCAGCCTTATCCTGAAAGTTGGAACGGAACGGAACCTTAGGAACAGGAGTAGTACTATCACTGCGCTGAGAGCGAGGAAGAAACTAAGCTCTCGTTTCTCCTTTGTTGCATATATAAATATTTGAACAAACTATAAACAAGACTGCGAGGAATCCAGACCTGGCGGCTTACAAAATAGAAGTGCAAATGTTCCTGTGCCTGGATAATGCAAAAGGGATGTTTAACGTCTGCGACTTAGATAGTCGCTTTCAGAGACCCGGCCAAGTGGTGCATGACCAACCCCTGTGTAAAAGAGTGGTTTATCCAGCTGAATCCTGCGATACATTGGCGCCAGAAAATTTCTGTCATACTTAGCTTGCTATCTGTCCCTTCCTAATCCAAGATCTCGCCTGGATCAAATGTACCATACGCCTAGGAGTTAATGCTAAAATCCAAATAAATGACTAACTGCGGCAAAGTTCATTCTCGCTTGACCCAGTTCTAGCTCGCCTACAGCACACAGTTCATAAATAACCCAGGTGCAATTGATAAGTGCAGCTGCAAATACGGCCTATTACCCCCAATTCGTATCATCACCACCACGGCTGTCTACCTTGCTGGCCACTTTACTAAGGTGCAAATAGAGCAAACCTGGCATACCACGCTTGAACAGTGTGGCAACTCCTCATGTCCATTAAATGTGACCTTCTCGCTGGCAGCGCTTCAGTAATCGGTCATCACTTTCTTGTCGCACCGTCACTTTTCTTTTAAGTGTGCTGCGCAGTAGTAGTAAACTCAAAACAAAACTTACCCTCCATGCCGCTAAATTACACGCCTGCCTTACAAATAGGATCAACTGTGACTCTTAAAATTTATGTGACCGGCAGTGATAAACTGGAAGTCGCGCATCTCTCGAAAGCAATAGGTTGATCTCCGGCACACTTGTCCTTAACCTCTGGTGTTCCCTTTGGAAGACTATCTTCATTTACATCACCATTGCTTTTCTCTGTCATTCGTGCTTTTATTCTTCTCTAGAGCCACAGCTATTTGTCGACGACGACGTTTTCTAAGTTGCGGATCCTTTTTCGATCTATTTATGACCCACACTTAGCTAGCATTTGGTTTTCCCAAAAATTTTACTGAGCGCTGTGACTGACCTTTCAGAGTTGACGGATCAGAAACCCACACCACAACCTCGTCACCATTTCTTTATTTCTATCTTCATAACGATTGCCACAGCTTAAATATTTTGCCTTGCGACTTCATGTAAGTAGATCAAACCTGTCAAACTTGTCTTACGATACTTTCCGCAACTAAGTCGAGTAAGCGCACAATTGTGCTGATAGTCCGTGGAGTCTATCTCTCATCTGCTCTTAGCAGAACCCAACTGAACCTACCAATGTTGTGCAACATAACTCCACTCTTTTAATTCTACAGTTATTTGCCTACATGGGCGCTGTTTATCAATATGGCGTCCACCATTACTACAACTCCTCCATCAGCCATCTAACTATTCCTTACGTCTGCGCCATCCGTTCAAACCGTGGCTTGTGATGCTTGCTATTAACGACACTATAGATCTAGCTAGTAGAAGAACTCCACTAGTCCTTATCCTCGTAGTAAACTTGAGTATCGCGAGGACACCGGTACTGAAAGAACAACATGTTCCAACCTTAGTCAATACGAAGAAAGGACAAAGCCAGCACGATACGAAATTTTTGAGCCAAAGGTAATGCTATGTGCACCGTCAGTTGAGTCACAGTCTCCTAAACCAGGCATTTTGAACCCCAATTTATCTTCTCTTAGCCCCATATCTCTAAGCTTTTATGGAAGTTGAAACTTCGCCCCTCAATATTAGAAACCCTGGTAGGCTTGCGGCCTGATGAAACAGATCTAGTTTTGATCGCCATTCATTCTAACCCAACCTTTATATTTCCTATTCGCTGACACTGACACAAAAGCTAGCCATGTGTTAGAACTCTGTCACACCGGTTAGCTGAAAATGCAAATATTTCAGCTCACTTCTTGCCTTAGCTTGGTCACTGGTTCAAAATTTAGCATTTAACTAGCTCTATTGCCAACCCTGCGTCATGTTTAGAGATGGGTGGACCACCAGCTCTCATTTCGTGCGTACTATGCCATTTCTGACTTCTGCCATTATTCATTTTTACTGCCTGGCCAATGAGCATTGCTCGCCCCAGAACCTTCACCTACGTGACAGCTTGCGTGGCATTTAAGCCTTAGTTTCCATCGATATCCTCGATACTGGACCTAAAATAACTGGAGACGGCAAGCTCATAACAAGCAAACACTTGCACAGTAGAGCGCCCCAATACATAGGGGCACAATAATGCTTCACGTATGGAAAGCACAACCCTGGAAACCAAAGTTCTTGAGACCATACCCGTCCAAGCTCTAGCAGAGTACACGTTTACCAGCATATTGCCAGTTTCCGGATGTTAATTGCTTTAATTTTGACGACAAGCTGTAAGTGATGGACCATCTGTAGGAATGCATAAAATGAGCTAAAACTTATAAATCTTGCGGAATTTGTCTACTAAATTGTGGTGGTTTATAGGCTCTATCGTACCAAATGGACATTAAGCTGTACTGGCTTAGCCTTGTAGACCAGACTCCCGTAGTCATAGTCAAATAACGTGTTTCAGCCTGTTCACGATTTGCAGGTAACCGAAGAAATTGCCTTTTGAAATACTACGTGCTACAAAAGCCAGATCCGCCGTCCTGGTGTAGTATTCGTGCTCAATGAGTACATTAATAGCTCCATTATTACTCATGCAAGAGCATGTGATTACTGAACATTATGATCTGAGCCCGCGAGGGCACAGCTTCCAGTCAAGATTAGAAATATACCATTACTTAACATTTTATTTATGTACTTCTATACCATGTAATGTTTATTTAAATATCTCATATACATGCGTTCCAGTAAAGTGACGAAATGCAACGTGAAGCTAGCAGCCCGCGGATCAGTAGATAATGGAATGACTTTCGAAATAACGAATGAAGAAGCAGGGGTAAAGATCGTTTGAGTGGTCCTAAAGTTCAAATGCTCAATCTGTGGAACATCAGAGGGTGGCGTAAGGGACGTGCTGAATATGGAAAAAGGATGTTGCTCAGAATGGGTGACAGCAACACGTTGGCTCAGTCCTAAATTGTTAGAATTACAAGAAAGCAATGGCAGACGGACACTAGTAAGTTAACGTCAAATAAAGAAGGAATGCAAACGGTGAGCACGAAATGTAAAACATGGGATCGGGAAGAAAAAAACTCTATTGAGGATAAGTGGAAAAGTCAAACACGATAGCGATAAGATGGGGTGATGGTTCTTCTTTATTATTATTATTATTATTAATAAGGATGCTCATTACCAGCAATGCGCTTGAGGTGAGTTTTACTGGGTTGGGTCAGTAAAGTTTAGCTCATTTGGACCTCCGAAGACCGGGTGTCAAAAAGCAGGAGACCGTTTAGCTGAGCTAGATAAATCAGCGCGGTGAGGCTTGACCACCAAAGTAAGGGGAATAAAACTAGAGAGTGTCATCAGGAAAAAAGAGCTTGTGATGAAAGTGGCAAAATGAATACTTGGATACAATGTCAAGCAAAGCTCTCAGTATGTGTGACACAGAGTTTTGGGTCTGCAGACCCTAGGTCCTTAACACCACGGATGTTTGTAAGCAGTCAGAAAACAGGAGATTTGTCAGATGAGGCTAGCTCGAGGCTGTGCGCAAAGATTTATCCGTCCAGTTGAAGAAGAAATGCAAACTGGGAGCGCGGAAAGGGGAGCCTATGTTCTGGAAGGAAAAGGATCTATTGAGGCGAATTGGGAAGGCCAACGACGTTCTCGAGGTGACGTGGAAAGAGCGTTAGGTATACCCAACCTTCCTCAGTGCGGTCACAACCCACCGGAAACCATTGAGACGATACTAGGATAGCGCCTTATTGAGGTTGAGCAGTATTATTAAAGTTTAAATGCGAACAGTGTGCGTCGGCCAAAGTTTACATGTTAAGGATGGAAGCGGATATAATAAAAATGCCTCAAGCGCGGCAACGCTCTTGAGGTGAGGGTTACAACGAGTTGGGTCGGTAGCGTCTAAATCATTTGGATCGCAAAAGTCTGAGAGGATTCTGGAAGCAGGAAACCGTTCAGGCTGGACCAGATAAGTAAGCGCATTGATGCTAGGCCGCTGACTTAATGTGACAATAAAAGTAATGAGTGTCCTCACAAGAGAAATGGTTCGCGACGAAAGTGGCTATATGAATAAGCCATTACCAAGTCGAGAAATACTCGCAAAATGAGGGGCGGAGAATGTTATGTCTGCAGAGCCAAGCGCGTTGAAGTCTTGGATGTTTGGAAGCAGTCAGAAAGCAGGAGACTTGTCAGCTGAGACCAGACCATGACTTGAAACGAAGAGCTCTTCGTCCAGTTGGAGAGGAAATATAAACAGAAAACGCGGAACGGAAAGCATAGGATCGCAAAGGAGAAAGGTCCATTGAGAAGAAGTGATATAGTCTACATAGAACTCGACGTGATGTGAATAGAACGTTGGATCCGTCGATCCGTGATTGGTAAGTTATCAGCAGTCGGAAAACAGGAGACCATTCAGAAGAGACTAGAATGCCGGCTGGACTAGTTTAAGCCGTATTATTTAGCTCGGAATACTAACAGAGAGCTTCGGTACTAAAATATATGTAAAACACCAAATGACGAGATAATAATAAGGATTATTAGTGACCAGCACCGCTCTAGAGATGTAGGTTGCAGAGCGTTGGGTCAGCAGGGTCTAGATCATTTAGCCCTCAGAACTTTGACGGAAGTCAGGAAGCAGGTGAGCTTTCAGGCGAGACCAGATAAGTAAGCGCCTTAATGCTAGGGGGCCAAATTAACTTGGCAATAAAAGTAATGAGCACCATCAGAAAAGAAACAGTTCGCGTTTTAAAGGGATATATGAATATGGCGCCAACAAGCCGAGCAAGACTCTCAGAATGAGGGGAAAAGCGAGTTGGGTCTGCAGAGCCTAGATTGTTTACGTCCCGGATGTCTGGAAGATGTCAAAAAGCTGAAGACTGGTCAGGAGAGAGCAGACCAGGGCTTGGCGCAAGGAGTCATTCGACCAATGAAAGAATTAATGCAAACGGAGTGCGCTGAAAGGAAAGTCTTTGATCCGGAAGGAAACGGCTACTATATATATATATATATATATATATATATATATATATATATATATATATATATATATATATATATATATATATATATATATATATATATATATATATATATATATATATATATATAGACGGGAGAGCCAATGGTACGCTGAGGCTGGTGGTGGCTAGATCCTGACAGATGGTTTACCCACTGCTGCTACTGTTGTGCCATTCGCTCATGTCCTGGACGGCTCGTGGCGACCGCTGAGTGGGAGTTGGGTTTCCCCTTTCTCCCTAATAAGATTCAGGACACCAATCCGCATGAGTCAGTGAACTGACCATGTGCTAGACCCGCCGTCTTTCGGGTGTTCATTTAATCCAAGGCTTTGGCCGAGACCCCGTGTCGTTCTCCTGTCAGATGTGGACGCCCTGCCAGTATCCTAGTCCATCCTCTTCAGTTAGGAAGTGGTCGACGGCTCTCTTCCCATAAAACCTAGCCATGGGAGACAACAGGTCTGCGGGTTGTAAGCTCACAGCTCGATTGGCGTAAAGCATGAGCGCCACGCATTGTCTCTGACGGTGGGAGGGCACCTCCGGGTGTCCATTGGTTTGCTACTGCCCGCCTCAATCCAGGCGGCCCCTGGATAAATTGGTGCAAACCCGCCAAAACCCAACTGCGTCTGGCCGTGGTCGCAGGGATATCCTACTACGGTCGCAAAATATATATAAACCGTGCCAGTACCTCAAAGGCTGCGTGTAACAGTTGCCCCAATAGGGCGAAACGGCCGTCTGGTGCTTTTCCGGATAGCTGGTCGACATATCTGAATTGCCGGCTGATTGCGACGAACAAAAATACTCGCAAAAATCCTTCCACCAATAAGTAAGATCCAATTCTATCTCTGCAATCATATTCCCGAGCTGGATCTGCTCCCCACTGTCTTGTGGGTCAGGCTATTAAGCCAAAGGCTCCGGGTGGAGTCCCTCAAGTAAACCTCCGATGCACAACGGCCACATCGCGTGCGATTGAAAACCAATGCAATCGTATGCCTGCGCGCAAAGCACCCAGCATCGGGTGCTGGAGCGTGCGCACACTAATGAAATTGAACTCCAGCGAGCGCCCGAAGCTATGCACTGCAGCGGTTGCGATGGAACTGGCGCCCTACAAAATCGATATTGCTGAACTTAGTAAGAGCCGGCTCGCTCAGCAAGGTAATTTGCATGAAGCAGTAGCTGGCTGCACATCCTACTGGGTGGGCAACGCCGTCCCAGCACCAAGAGAACTTGGGGTAGGATTTGCAATATCCGATCGTCTCCATGGCCAGCTGGTGAATGAAACAACTCACATCAGCGCGCGACTGAAAACTGTCCGCCTACGACTCGGAAGAGGTACGTTTGCCAACTTTATAGGCGCGTACGGTCCGACCACGTGTTATCCTGATGACACGCGTGATCAACTCTACATTCAGTTATCCTTCGTGATACGGTCTGTGCCGAGGAGCGACCGACTATTTATACTGGGTGATTTCAACGCGCGCGTTGGGCGTGATGCATCGGTGTGGACAGATGGTATCGGTACGCATGGCATTGGTTCGTTGAATGCGAACGGTGACAGGCTGCTCGCACTGTGTGCTACTCACGGCGGGACGATCCGGAACACTCGGTTTGTACTGAGTGAGAGTGATATAGCAACTTGGACACACCCACGGAGTGGTCACGTTCACCTGCTCCAGTAGGTCATCGTATGTCATCGTGATATGCGTGACGTGCGCGTGACATAAATACTGCATGGAGCTGAGTGTGGTGCTGATCACAAAATGGTGCGAATCAAACTGTACATATATTTTCGTAAATCTATATATTGCACACCCGCCGTGAACCGGTGTCAATATAACATTCTCTCCCTCGGTACTAGGGCGAAACGTACTGAGCTGGAGAAGGCGATGGCTGTACGACTGTGTGATGCAGACTATATAGTCACAGTAAGCGATCTGTGGCGACACATTCGCGACCAGGTGACAGGTGCTGCCGAGGAGACCATCGGGCGCGCAAACTGTAAGCTGCCTGATTGGTTTGATGACAACAATGCGACGTGCGGCGCATTGGTGTCGGAGAAGAATGCAGCGTTTACTGCACATGTGGCAGACCCCAGTGATTTAGGGAATAAAAGTCAGTTCCGCAAAGTTCGAAAGCGCCTGACCTGAGAGCTCCGTCGCATAAAAAATGCATAGTGGACGGAGAAGGCGAAGCAGATGGAATGCTACGCCGAACGCCAAAAACACAAGAAATTTTTGACTCCTTGAAGGCGGTGTATGGACCGTGTTTGGAGCCGCTGAGAAAGCTGATCGATGGCAGTTCAGGCGCTACCTGCACACAGACTGCAGACATAATGCAGATCTGGCGAAATCACTTTGACTGTCTCTTGCACAACCGTTCAGAGATGGAGTGGCCTACATGGAACGGCCTGAAGCAGCACGATGTGAAGACAAGTCTGGCGAACACGCCGGCACTGGATGAGACGCAGAGAGCACTTGCTAAGCTGCGAAACGGCAAGTGTGCATGGGCCGACGGGATCCCGGCTGAATTACTGAAACACGGCGGACCCGCGTTGTTGACTGCGCTGCCCCACTTGGTGCAACGTGTAGGAATTGAGGAAAAGGTGCCTGCTGAGCTGAAGGATGCCCTTGTGCTATCAGTGTACAAGGACAAAGGTAGCAAGCAATGTTGCATGAATTATCGTGGCATCAGATTACTGAGTGTGTGGGCAAGGTGATTGCCCGAATCCTACTCAACCGCGTCGTCAGTCAGGTTGTGGAACCTAACGTGTCGGAAGAACAGTGTGTATTCCGCTCTGGTCGCAGCACTATAGATATGGTGTTTGCCACTCGTCAGTTGCAGGAGAGGATGAGAGAACTTGCTTGTTGATTTCACCAAGGCATTTGATACTGTGAGCCGCGAGGCATTGTGGCTGGTGTTGGGTAAGTTTGGTTGCCCGCGTAAGTTTGTAAGTTTAATTGAATGTCTGCACAGCAGCATGCGAGTGAGGGTGCAGCTGAATGGAGAGACGTCGGATGATTTTGCAGTTGTCTCTGGTGTAAAGCAAGGCTGTGTCCTAGCTCCTGCACTGTTTAATATATATCTTCATGCAATGTCGTCTTGTGCTTTTGATGCCGCTTGTGCTTACGGTGTTCGTGTGGAGCTCCGTACTGTTGGTGGTTTGCTGAACATCCGTCGTTTCGGTGCTAGAACTCTAGTCTGTAAGACAACGATCCGTATGTTGCTGTTTGCTGACGACTAAGCGTTGTTTGCACAATGCGCGGATGAGTTGCAGCACATGACTAGTGCTCTTGCTTCGACAGCGGCCAAATTTGGGCTCACCAACAACACAAGCAAAACCATCTGCCACCTTCTGCCTTCACCGGAGGCGCAATCTTCAATATTACCGCGAATCAGCATTGGTGCTGAAGTATTGGAAACCACCTCCCGCTTCCGCTACCTTGGGAGTGTGATGTCGACTGACCAGCGGCTAGAGAGTGAGCTTCGTATCCACGTGTCGAAAGCAGCGGCGGCATTCTGGAAGCTAGAGAACCGAGAGTGGAACAACTATCAGCTTACCATTGGCATGCAACCGATGGTGTACAAATCCATGGTGCTGTGCCTTCTTCTATACGGCAGTGAAACGTGGAAGATGAACCGGTGGGATGTGCGATATCTTGAGCGGTTCCATCAGCTGTGTTTGTGACGAATTTTGCGCATCAGTTGGGGCGACAGAGTTGCTGACACAGAAGTGTTGCGATAAAGTGAAATGTATGCAGTGGACTGCATCCGTTTGCTGCGACACCTGAGGTGGCTCGGTCATGCGTGGCATATGGATTCAACGCGGATACCGAAACAATGCTTATATGGTCAGCTGATTATTGGGATTCGGCATGTGGGGAAACCAAAGTTACGTTACCAGGACATGATCAAAGTGAGCCCCCCACGTTCTACTCTTGATTGCAGGTCATGGGAATCAAAGGCGGTTGATCGGCGTGCATAGCGCCATCTAATCACGAAGGTAGTTACCGAGGTGCGGGAGAAAGACCTCATACATGCAGAGAAGAAGCGGCAAGTGCGGAAGTGGCAAGCACCAATGAGTTGTACTCCAGCGACATCTA
>CALYDF020001821.1:0-44250 GCA_944474145.2 Dicrocoelium dendriticum
AGTCCGCTCCCCACTGACTGCATGGAACCGCTCTTCGAGCCTAGCACGACCACAAGGACCGTGCACCCGACCCCTCCAGCAAAGTCCAACTGTCTCCTGGAGCCAGATGGACGAGGTAGTGGGTAATAGACAGGTAGGCACCTTGTCAACATGCACATCAAGCGCAGCCACACCTGGGATGTCAAACAACAGCCAATCACTCAAAATGACGATATCGAATAAAGCAAACGCATATGACGACATGAATACTCGCTAAATGAGCATATAGAAGAAATTGGTTATAAGTGAATCCGTGATAAGTACAAAATGTCCGAGTTATTTTAAATAAAATACCACGCGATACAATTACGCAAGTTTACCCCAATTTGCATGAGCGACATGTGCAATTTTGGCGAAGATTATCAAGTACGCAGAACAAACCAAATAAAGTGGAATGAATTTTCTCCACATTAAAAAGACCTAGCTTTTGTGTAAGTCGGTTTAGCCCAACTGCGGTGAACAAGCATCATGAATGCTACATCAGCCTCAGCATGGGGCACTATATATATATATATATTCATGTATGTATATATATATGCTTATAAGTATATAAATATATACATATATATATGTATATATATTAGTGGTAAAGTTCCCCCTCCCGCGTCGCATGCGCACATTCATCAGTCGCGCGCTGATGCCTGATGCTTCAATGACCAGCTGGCCAATTCTGCGATCACATATTGCAAAACCGACCCCATGGTCACTGGTGCTGAGGCAGCGTTGCCCACCCAGTACGCATGGTTCGACGATTTGTTATTTTGATGCTACGCATAATCAATTCTACACTCCGTTATCCTTCGTGATATGGTCTGTGCCGAGGAGCGACCGACTATTTATACTGGGTGATTTCAACGCGCGCGTTGGGCGTGATGCATCGGTGTGGACAGATGGTATCGGTACGCATGGCATTGGTTCGTTGAATGCGAACGGTGACAGGCTGCTCGCACTGTGTGTTACTCACGGCGTGACGATCCGGAACACTCGGTTTGTACTGAGTGAGAGTGATATAGCAACTTGGACACACCCACGGAGTGGTCACGTTCACCTGCTCGAGTAGGTCATCGTATGTCATCGTGATATTCGTGACGTGCGCATGACACATACTGCATAGAGCTGAGTGTGGTGCTGATCACAAAATGGTGCGAATCAAACTGTACATATATTTTCGTAAATCTATATATTGCACACCCGCCGTGAACCGGAGTCAATATAACATTCTCTCCCTCGGTACTAGGGCGAAACGTACTGAGCTGGAGAAGGCGATGGCTGTACGACTGTGTGATGCAGACTATATAGTCACAGTAAGCGATCTGTGGCGACACATTCGCGACCAGGTGACAGGTGCTGCCGAGGAGACCATCGGGCGCGCAAACTGTAAGCTGCCTGATTGGTTTGATGACAACAATGCGACGTTCGGCGCATTGGTGTCGGAGAAGAATGCAGCGTTTACTGCACATGTGGCAGACCCCAGTGATTTAGTGAAGAAAAGTCAGTTCCGCAAAGTTCGAAAGCGCCTGACCTGAGAGCTCCGTCGCATAAAAAATGCATAGTGGACGGAGAAGGCGAAGCAGATGGAATGCTACGCCGAACGCCAAAAACACAAGAAATTTTTGACTCCTTGAAGGCGGTGTATGGACCGAGTTTGGAGCCGCTGAGAAAGCTGATCGATGGCAGTTCAGGCGCTACCTGCACACAGACTGCAGACATAATGCAGATCTGGCGAAATCACTTTGACTGTCTCTTGCACAACCGTTCAGAGTTGGAGTGGCCTACATGGAACGGCCTGAAGCAGCACGATGTGAAGACAAGTCTGGCGAACACGCCGGCACTGGGTGAGACGCAGAGAGCACTTGCTAAGCTGCGAAACGGCAAGTGTGCATGGGCCGACGGGATCCCGGCTGAATTACTGAAACACGGCGGACCCGCGTTGTTGACTGCGCTGCCCCACTTGGTGCAACGTGTAGGAATTGAGGAAGAGGTGCCTGCTGAGCTGAAGGATGCCCTTGTGCTATCAGTGTACAAGGACAAAGGTAGCAAGCAATGTTGCATGAATTATCGTGGCATCAGATTACTGAGTGTGTGGGCAAGGTGATTGCCCGAATCCTACTCAACCGCGTCGTCAGTCAGGTTGTGGAACCTAACGTGTCGGAAGAACAGTGTGTATTCCGCTCTGGTCGCAGCACTATAGATATGGTGTTTGCCACTCGTCAGTTGCAGGAGAGGATGAGAGAACTTGCTTGTTGCTTTCACCAAGGCATTTGATACTGTGAGCCGCGAGGCATTGTGGCTGGTGTTGGGTAAGTTTGGTTGCCCGCGTAAGTTTGTAAGTTTAATTGAATGTCTGCACAGCGGCATGCGAGTGAGGGTGCAGCTGAGTGGAGAGACGTCGGATGATTTTGCAGTTGTCTCTGGTGTAAAGCAAGGCTGTGTCCTAGCTCCTGCACTGTTTAATATATATCTTCATGCAATGTCGTCTTGTACTTTTGATGCCGCTTGTGCTTACGGTGTTCGTGTGGAGCACCGTATTGTTGGTGGGTTGCTGAACATCCGTCGTTTCGGTGCGAGAACTCTAGTCTGTGAGACAACGATCCGTATGTTGCTGTTTGCTGACGACTGTGCAATGTTTGCACATAGCGCGGATGAGTTGCAGCACATGACTAGTGCTCTGGCTTCGACAGCAGCCAAATTTGGGCTCACCAACAACACAAGCAAAACCATCTGCCACCTTCTGCCTTCACCGGAGGCGCAATCTTCAATATTACCGCGAATCAGCATTGGTGCTGAAGTATTGGAAACCACCTCCCGCTTCCGCTACCTTGGGAGTGTGATGTCGACTGACCAGCGGCTAGAGAGTGAGCTTCGTATCCACGTGTCGAAAGCAGCGGCGGCATTCTGGAAGCTAGAGAACCGAGAGTGGAACAACTATCAGCTTACCATTGGCATGAAGCCGATGGTGTACAAATCCATGGTGCTGTGCCTTCTTCTATACGGCAGTGAAACGTGGAAGATGAACCGGTGGGATGTGCGATATCTTGAGCGGTTCCATCAGCTGTGTTTGTGACGAATTTTGCGCATCAGTTGGGGCGACAGAGTTGCTGACACAGAAGTGTTGCGATAAAGTGAAATGTATGCAGTGGACTGCATCCGTTTGCTGCGACACCTGAGGTGGCTCGGTCATGCGTGACATATGGATTCAACGCGGATACCGAAACCATGCTTATATGGTCAGCTGATTATTGGGATTCGGCATGTGGGGAAACCAAAGTTACGTTACCAGGACATGATCAAAGTGAGCCCCCCACGTTCTACTCTTGATTGCAGGTCATGGGAATCAAAGGCGGTTGATCGGCGTGCATAGCGCCATCTAATCACGAAGGTAGTTACCGAGGTGCGGGAGAAAGACCTCATACATGCAGAGAAGAAGCGGCAAGTGCGGAAGTGGCAAGCACCAATGAGTTGTACTCCAGCGACATCTAGCTCATGGTGCGGTAGCACCTACAGCCGCGAATGCTTGAGTCAGGCAGGCCTAGTGAACCATGAGCGAGGTCACTCGGGATCACTACCGAAGCGACGAAGGGTCCTGCAGGGTACGTCGGCAGAACCAGCGCAGCGCTTGTAGGCACGCTGCATTCGATTTACTAACCGCGTGCTTGCATGCTAAGTCCCTTTATTTCAGGTGGTGGGTTTTCAAGTTTGTCCTAATGCTTTTCTTTCCCATATAAATGCCTACTCATACTCTCTTCTATACACTTGCACACCTCGCTTAAGCCACTTGTAGTTATTTCGATAACATTTTCGCGTTTGTAGCACTTCCGTAAAATAAAATTCCTGACCTCGTGAACTTACCTCGTATGCATTGGTAAACAAATTATTGCATATGCTCATAAATGTTAGATTTATGTCACCGTTTCCTTATGCATTAATCGAGTTATATTTTTTGTCATCTTTCTCTCAAGTTGCTTGATATCCCAGGTGGGCTGCGCTTGATGTGCATATTGACTAGGTGCCTACCTGTCTATTACCCACTACCTCGTCCATAATGCCATCAGGAGACAGTTGGTCGTTGCTGGTGGAGACCGTGTGCACGGTCCTTGTGGTCGTGCTAGGCTCGGAGAGTGGTTCCATGCACTCAGTGTGGAGTGGACTACGGTCGAACCACAGCTTTGTGTGCGTTTGATTCCCTACTACAGCGTGCTTGTGTTTGCCTGTGAAGGAGTGTGAGCCGGCTCCGTTGATGAAACGTGGTCATCATGCACATGCCTCCCGGTCTTATTCCTTTGGGTTTACACTGGTTATGGGGTGTGTGGTTGGAGCTGTGGGTGATTCGGCGTAAGCCACCCATGGTCCCTCTGTAGGCGCAGACGTCCTGTGGCTACCCACAGTGAGAGGCACATCCGAAACCAGATGCGGGCAACCTTATATATATATATATATATATATATATATATAAATGTATATATAATATATGTAAACATGACTTGGGGAAGGATGTCTTACTATCGGATCAATGGCCGAATGTGAAAAATGGATCTAATTGAAAAGAGAAAATAACAGACAATATGTTTACGGCCAATATTTTGCTCATTGCTTTTAAGCATTTTTGTCATTTTGTTTTAGGTGGTTAGTAATAAAGTCATCTGTTTTCTTCACTTTATCGACTGTGTTTTTTGGGATTGTGCATCGCATGGAACGGCGGAAAATATTCGTAGGCTCTGTGTTACGACAGATCTACCTTGGTAGCATTGCCACTTGATTACTGCTTCTAAAAATAAGTAGTAAGTGGGTTAATGTTATTTAACATGTATTGATGGTAAAGGGTAAGGAATGGCTTTTAAGTGATGTGATATGCCTCAGTGCCCTGCGTGGTGGCGGTCGCAGTAGGTAGTAAAGGCTGTGAGTTATGTAAATGGAAGTGAAGAAGTTTTAGAACCTGGAGCATTGCAACTATTTTAAAGTCGTAATATACAAATAACAGTTTAAAGAAGGAGAAGGTCTATGTACTGACCGGAACTAAATGGAAAACTTGTTACACCGTGTGCAACAAAAAGGAAAATTTGGAATGATGTTCGAAATGGAAACTAAAAGTGAGATGGGGGAATGTATTCACCTGTATTGTAGTTCTACGCCTAGCTGTGCTTTCAAACTGAAAATAAATACCGGAAGATTTGGACACATCGTGTGAAAGGAATAATTCCGTTCATGTGACATGATCAGACTTTCCTTATTGACAGACTTGTGAGTAGTAAGGATGAAGCCAAAGATGAACATAATAATAAAATTTGGCCGTGGTATGTGAATGATGTAAACTTAAACCGTCGGTTTGTGGTTAGTCGTGCTAGTGGATGTTTAGAAGCACGTTTGCAAACTATCGCAGAAGCTGTATTTCTGCTGGCTGTTACGGTACGTGTCCTAGTCAGCAGAGGTATGACGAGGTAGAAAGTCCATTAATATCAATTAATGCGGTGTAAGTTTCCATCGAATGAAATGCGAATATACGGAGTATTAAGAACGCTGAATGGGAACACGAGCACTTGGAAGCGAATGATAGTTCATATGTAAGGGAACATGATAACGATATTTATGAACCTGCAAATATAAAATTAAAAGGCCTTAATATTAATTTGTATTCCTGCGCGATAACATGTGTAAAAAGAATACTAAGCAATCATACATTTCATCAAGTTATGACTATCTACAGCTGCATTACAGATGCAGGGTGGGCACTGGGATGAAAACATATGTGGCTGGCGACATCCAGTTTGGATGGGAATGTCACTACGGCCAACCACAGGACATCTGCGCCTACAGAGGGACCATGGGTGGCTTACGCCGAATCACCCACAGCTCCAACCACACACCCCATAACCAGTGTAAACCCAAAGGAATAAGACCGGGAGGCATGTGCATGATGACCACGTTTCATCAACGGAGCCAGCTCACACTCCTTCACAGGCAAACACAAGCACGCTGTAGTAGGGAATCAAACGCACACAAAGCTGTGGTTCGACCGTAGTCCACTCCACACTGAGTGCATGGAACCACTCTCCGAGCCTAGCACGACCACAAGGACCGTGCACACGGTCTCCACCAGCAACGACCAACTGTCTCCTGATGGCATTATGGACGAGGTAGTGGGTAATAGACAGGTAGGCACCTAGTCAATATGCACATCAAGCGCAGCCCACCTGGGATATCAAGCAACTTGAGAGAAAGATGACAAAAAATATAACTCGATTAATGCATAAGGAAACGGTGACATAAATCTAACATTTATGAGCATATGAAATAATTTGTTTACCAATGCATACGAGGTAAGTTCACGAGGTCAGGAATTTTATTTTACGGAAGTGCTACAAACGCGAAAATGTTATCGAAATAACTACAAGTGGCTTAAGCGAGGTGTGCAAGTGTATAGAAGAGAGTATGAGTAGGCATTTATATGGGAAAGAAAAGCATTAGGACAAACTTGAAAACCCACTACCTGAAATAAAGGGACTTAGCATGCAAGCACGCGGTTAGTAAATCGAATGCAGCGTGCCTACAAGCGCTGCGCTGGTTCTGCCGACGTACCCTGCAGGACCCTTCGTCGCTTCGGTAGTGATCCCGAGTGACCTCGCTCATGGTTCACTAGGCCTGCCTGACTCAAGCATTCGCGGCTGTAGGTGCTACCGCACCATGAGCTCGATGTCGCTGGAGTACAACTCATTGGTGCTTGCCACTTCCGCACTTGCCGCTTCTTCTCTGCATGTATGAGGTCTTTCTCCCGCACCTCGGTAACTACCTTCGTGATTAGATGGCGCTATGCACGCCGATCAACCGCCTTTGATTCCCATGACCTGCAATCAAGAGTAGAACGTGGGGGGCTCACTTTGATCATGTCCTGGTAACGTAACTTTGGTTTCCCCACATGCCGAATCCCAATAATCAGCTGACCATATAAGCATTGTTTCGGTATCCGCGTTGAATCCATATGCCACACATGACCGAGCCACCTCAGGTGTCGCAGCAAACGGATGCAGTCCACTGCATACATTTCACTTTATCGCAACACTTCTGTGTCAGCAACTCTGTCGCCCCAACTGATGCGCAAAATTCGTCACAAACACAGCTGATGGAACCGCCCAAGATATCGCACATCCCGCCGGTACATCTTCCACGTTTCACTGCCGTATAGAAGAAGGCACAGCACCATGGATTTGTACACCATTGGCTTCATGCCAATGGTAAGCTGATAGTTGTTCCACTCTCGGTTCTCTAGCTTCCAGAATGCCGCCGCTGCTTTCGACACGTGGATACGAAGCTCACTCTCTAGCCGCTGGTCAGTCGACATCACACTCCCAAGGTAGCGGAAGCGGGAGGTGGTTTCCAATACTTCAGCACCAATGCTGATTCGCGGTAATATTGAAGATTGCGCCTCCGGTGAAGGCTGAAGGTGGCAGATGGTTTTGCTTGTGTTGTTGGTGAGCCCAAATTTGGCTGCTGTCGAAGCCAGAGCACTAGTCATGTGCTGCAACTCATCCGCGCTATGTGCAAACATCGCACAGTCGTCAGCAAACAGCAACATACGGATCGTTGTCTCACAGACTAGAGTTCTCGCACCGAAACGACGGATGTTCAGCAACCCACCAACAATACGGTGCTCCACACGAACACCGTAAGCACAAGCGGCATCAAAAGTACAAGACGACATTGCATGAAGAGATATATTAAACAGTGCAGGAGCTAGGACACAGCTTTGCTTTACACCAGAGACAACTGCAAAATCATCCGACGTCTCTCCACTCAGCTGCACCCTCACTCGCATGCCGCTGTGCAGACATTCAATTAAACTTACAAACTTACGCGGGCAACCAAACTTACCCAACACCAGCCACAATGCCTCGCGGCTCACAGTATCAAATGCCTTGGTGAAATCAACAAGCAAGTTCTCTCATCCTCTCCTGCAACTGACGAGTGGCAAACACCATATCTATAGTGCTGCGACCAGAGCGGAATACACACTGTTCTTCCGACACGTTAGGTTCCACAACCTGACTGACGACGCGGTTGAGTAGGATTCGGGCAATCACCTTGCCCACACACTCAGTAATCTGATGCCACGATAATTCATGCAATATTGCTTGCTACCTTTGTCCTTGTACACTGATAGCACAAGGGCATCCTTCAGCTCAGCAGGCACCTCTTCCTCAATTCCTACACGTTGCACCAAGTGGGGCAGCGCAGTCAACAACGCGGGTCCGCCGTGTTTCAGTAATTCAGCCGGGATCCCGTCGGCCCATGCACACTTGCCGTTTCGCAGCTTAGCAAGTGCTCTCTGCGTCTCATCCAGTGCCGGCGTGTTCGCCAGACTTGTCTTCACATCGTGCTGCTTCAGGCCGTTCCATGTAGGCCACTCCATCTCTGAACGGTTGTGCAAGAGACAGTCAAAGTGATTTCGCCAGATCTGCATTATGTCTGCAGTCTGTGTGCAGGTAGCGCCTGAACTGCCATCGATCAGCTTTCTCAGCGGCTCCAAACTCGGTCCATACACCGCCTTCAAGGAGTCAAAAATTTCTTGTGTTTTTGGCGTTCGGCGTAGCATTCCATCTGCTTCGCCTTCTCCGTCCACTATGCATTTTTTATGCGACGGAGCTCTCAGGTCAGGCGCTTTCGAACTTTGCGGAACTGACTTTTATCCCCTAAATCACTGGGGTCTGCCACATGTGCAGTAAACGCTGCATTCTTCTCCGACACCAATGCGCCGAACGTCGCATTGTTGTCATCAAACCAATCAGGCAGCTTACAGTTTGCGCGCCCGATGGTCTCCTCGGCAGCACCTGTCACCTGGTCGCGAATGTGTCGCCACAGATCGCTTACTGTGACTATATAGTCTGCATCACACAGTCGTACAGCCATCGCCTTCTCCAGCTCAGTACGTTTCGCCCTATGACCGAGGGAGAGAATGTTATATTGACTCCGGTTCACGGCGGGTGTGCAATATATAGATTTACGAAAATATATGTACAGTTTGATTCGCACCATTTTGTGATCAGCACCACACTCAGCTCCATGCATTATGTGTCATGCGCACGTCACGAAAATCACGATGACATACGATGACCTACTCGAGCAGGTGAACGTGACCACTCCGTGGGTGTGTCCAAGTTGCTATATCACTCTCACTCAGTACAAACCGAGTGTTCCGGATCGTCACGCCGTGAGTAGCACACAGTGCGAGCAGCCTGTCACCGTTCGCATTCAACGAACCAATGCCATGCGTACCGATACCATCTGTCCACACCGATGCATCACGCCCAACGCGCGCGTTGAAATCACCCAGTATAAATAGTCGGTCGCTCCTCGGCACAGACCGTATCACGAAGGATAACTGAATGTAGAATTAATCACGCGTGTCATCAGGTAACACGTGGTCGGACCGTACGCGCCTATAAAGTTGGCAAACTTACCTCTTCCGAGTCGTAGGGGAACAGTTTTCATTCGCGCGCTGATGTGAGTTGTTTCACTCACCAGCTGGCCATGGAGACGATCGGATATTACAAATCCGACTCCATGTTCTCTTGGTGCTGGGACGGCGTTGCCCACCCAATAGGATGTGCAGCCAGCTACTGCTTCATGCAAATAACCTTGCTGATCGAGCCGGCTCTTACTAAGCGCAGCAATATCGATTTTGTAGGGCGCCAGTTCCATCGCAACCACTGCAGTGCATAGCTTCGGGCGCTCGCTGGAGTTCCATTCCATTAGTGTGCGCACGCTCCAGCACCCGATGCTGGGTGCTTTGCGCGCAGGCATTCGATTGCATTGGTTGGCAATCGCACGCGATGTGGCCGTTGTGCATCGGAGGTTTACTTGAGGGACTCCACCCGGAGCCTTTGGCTCAATAGCCTGACCCACAAGGCAGTGGGGAACAGATCCAGCTCGGGAATATGATTGCAGAGATAGAATTAGATCTTACTTATTGGTGGAAGGATTTTTGCGAGTATTTTTGTTCGTCGCAATCAGCCGGCAATTCAGATATGTCGACCAGCTATCCGGAAAAGCACCAGACGGCCGTTTCGCCCTATTGGGGCGACTGTTACACGCAGCCTTTGAGGTACTGGAACGGTTTATATATATTTTGCGACCGTAGTAGGATATCCCTGCGACCACGGCCAGACGTAGTTGGGTTTTGGCGGGTTTGCACCAATTTATCCAGGGGCCGCCTGGCTTGAGGCTGGCAGTAGCAAACCAATGGACACCCGGAGGTGCCTTCCCACCGTCAGAGACAATGCGTGGCGCTCATGCTGTACGCCAATCGAGCTGTGAGCTTACAACGCGCAGATCTGTTGTCTCCCATGGCTAGGTTTTATGGGAAGAGAGCCGTCGACCACTTCCTAACTGAAGAGGATGGACTAGGATACTGGCAGAGCGTCCACACCTGACAGGAGAACGACACGGGGTCTCGGCCAAAGTCTTGAATTAAATGAACACCCGAAAGACGGCGGGTCTAGCACATGGTCAGTTCACTGACTCATGCGGATTGGTGTCCTGAATCTTATCAGGGAGAAAGGGAAACCCAACTCACACTCAGCGGTCGCCACGAGGCGTCCAGGACATGAGCGAATGGCACAACAGTAGCAGCAGTGAGTAAACCATCTGTCAGGATCTAGCCACCACCAGCCTCAACGTACCATTGGCTCTCCCGTCTATATATATATATATATATATATATATATATATATATATATATATATATATATATATATATATATATATGGTAGCCATTTCCTTCCTAATCAAAGACTTTCCTTTCAGCGCACTCCGTTTGCATTAATTCTTTCATTGGCCGGATGACTCCTTGCGACAAGCCCTGGTCTGCTCTCGCCTGACCAGTCTTCAGCTTTTTGACATCTTCCAGACATCCGGGAAGTAAACAATCTAGGCCCTGCAGACCCAACTCGCTTTTCCCCTCATTCTGAGAGTCTTGCTCGACTTGTTGGCGCCATATTCATATATCCCTTTAAAACGCGAACTGTTTCTTTTCTGATGGCGCTCATTACTTTTATTGCCAAGTTAATTTGGCGCCCTAGCATTAAGGCGCTTACTTATCTGGTCTCGCCTGAAAGCTCACCTGCTTTCTGACTTCTATCAAAGTTCTGAGGGCTAAATGACCTAGACCCTGCTGACCCAACGCTCTGCAACCTACATCTCTAGAGCGGTGCTGGTCACTAATAATCCTTATTATTATCTCGTCATTTGGTATTTTACATATATTTTAGTACCGAGGCTCTCTGTTAGTATCCCGACCTAAATAATTGGACTTAAACTAGTTCAGCCGGCATTCTAGTCTCTTCTGAATGGTCTCCTGTTTTCCGACTGCTGAGAACTTACCGATCACGGATCGACGGATCCAACGTTCTATTCACATCACGTCGAGTTCTATGTAGACTATATCACTTCTTCACAATGGACCTTTTTCCTTTGCGATCTTATGCTTTCCGTTCCGCGTTTTCTGTTTATATTTCCTCTCCAAATGGACGAAGAGCTCTTCGTTTCAAGTCATGGTCTAGTCTCAGCTGACAAGTCTCCTGCTTTCTGACTGCTTCCAAACATCCAAGACTTCAACGCGCTTGGCTCTGCAGACATAACATTCTCCGCCCCTCATCCTGCGAGTATTTCTCGACTTGGTAATGGCTTATTCATATAGCCACTTTCGTCGCGTACCATTTCTCTTGTGAGGACACCCATTACTTTTATTGTCACATTAAGTCAGCGGCCTAGCATCAATGCGCTTACTTATCTGGTCCAGCCAGAACGGTTTCCTGCTTCCAGAATTCTCTCAGACTTTTGCGATCCAAATGATTTAGACGCTACCGACCCAACTCGTTGTAACCCTCACCTCAAGAGCGTTGCCGTGCTTGAGGCATTTTTTATTATATCCGCTTCCATCCTTAACATGTATACTTTGGCCGACGCACACTGTTCGCATTTTAACCTTAATAATACTGCTCAACCTCAATAAGGCGCTATCCTAGTATCGTCTCAATGGTTTCCGGTGGGTTGTGACCGCACTGATGAAGGTTGGGTATACCTAACGCGCTTTCAACGTCACCTCGAGAACGTCGTTGGCCTTCCCAATTCGCCTCAATAGATCCTTTTCCTTCCAGAACATAGGCTCCCCTTTCCGCGCTCCCAGTTTGCATTTCTTCTTCAACTGGACGGATAAATCTTTGCGCACAGCCTCGAGCTAGCCTCATCTGACAAATCTCCTGTTTTCTGACTGCTTACAAACATCCGTGGTATTAAGGACCTAGGGTCTGCAGACCCAAAACTCTGTGTCACACATACTGAGAGCTTTGCTTGACATTGTATCCAAGTATTCATTTTGCCACGTTCATCACAAGCTCTTTTTTCCTGATGACACTCTCTATTTTTATTCCCCTCACTTTGGTGGTCAAGCCTCACCGCGCTGATTTATCTAGCTCAGCTAAACGGTCTCCTGCTTTTTGACACCCAGTCTTCGGAGGTCCAAATGAGCTAAACTTTACCGACCCAACCCAGTAAAACTCACCTCAAGCGCATTGCTGGTAATGAGCATCCTTATTAATAATAATAATAATAATAATAATAATAATAAAGAACCATCACCCCATCTTATCGCTATCGTGTTTGACTTTTCCACTTATCCTCAATAGAGTTTTTTTCTTCCAGACCCCATGTTTTACATTTCGTGCTCATCGTTTGCATTCCTTCTTTATTTGACGTCAACTTACTAGTGTCCGTCTGCCATTGCTTTCTTGTAATTCTAACAATTTAGGACTGAGCCAACGTGTTGCTGTCACCCATTCTGAGCAACATCCTTTTTCCATATTCAGCACGTCCCTTACGCCACCCTCTGATGTTCCACAGATTGAGCGTATGAGCTTTAGGACCACTCAAACGATCTTTACCCCTGCTTCTTCATCCGTTATTTCGAAAGCCATTCCATTATCTACTGATCCGCGGGCTGCTAGCTTCACATTGCATTTCGTCACTTTACTGGAACGTATGTATATGATATTTAAATAAACATTACATGGTATAGAAGTACATAAATAAAATAGTAAGTAATGGTATATTTCTAATCTTGACGGGAAGCTGTGTCCTCGCGGGCTCAGATCATAATGTTCAGTAATCACATGCTCTTGCATGAGTAATAATGGAGCTATTAATGTACTCATTGATCACGAATACTACACCAGGAGGGGGATCTGGCTTTTGTAGCACGTAGTATTTCAACAGGCGATTTCTTCGGTTACCTGCAAATCGTGAACAGGCTGAAACACGTTATTTGTCTATGACTATGGGAGTCTGGTCTACAAGGCTAAGCCAGTACAGCTTAATGTCCATTTGGTACGATAGAGCCTATAAACCACCACAATTTAGTAGACAAATTCCGCAAGATTTATAAGTTTTAGCTCATTTTATGCATTCCTACAGATGGTCCATCACTTACAGGTTGTCGTCAAAATTAAAGCAATTAACATCCGGAAACTGGCAATATGCTGGTAAACGTGTACTCTGCTAGAGCTTGGACGGGTATGGTCTCAAGAACTTTGGTTTCCAGGGTTGTGCTTTACATACGTGAAGCATTATTGTGCCCCTATGTATTGGGGCGCTCTACTGTGCAAGTGTTTGCTTGTTATGAGCTTGCCGTCTCCAATTATTTTAGGTCCAGTACCGAGGATATCGATGGAAACTAAGGCTTAAATGCCACGCAAGCTGTCACGTCGGTGAATGTTCTGGGGCGAGCTATGCTCATTGGCCAGGCAGTAAAAATGAATAATGGCAGAAGTCAGAAATGGCAAAGTACGCACGAAATGAGAGCTGGTGTTCCACCCACCTCTAAACATTACGCAGGGTTGGCAATAGAGCTAGTTAAATGCTAAATTTTGAACCAGTGACTAAGCTAAGGCAAGAAGTGAGCGGAAATATTTGCATTTCCAGCTAGCCGGTGTGACAGAGTTCTAACACATGGCTAGCTTTTGTGTCAGTGTCAGCGAATAGGAAATATAAAGGTTGGGTTAGAATGAATGGCGATCAAAACTAGATCTGTTTCATCAGGCCGCAAGCCTACCAGGGTTTCTAATATTGATGGGCGAAGGTTCAACTTCCATAAAAGCTTAGAGATATGGGGCTAAGAGAAGATAAATTGAGATTCAAAATGCCTGGTTTAGGAGACTGTGACTCAACTGACGGTGCACATAGTATTACCTTTGGCTCAAACATTTCGTATCGTGCTGGCTTTGTCCTTTCTTCGTATTGACTAAGGTTGGAACAAGTTGTTCTTTCAGTACCGGTGTCCTCGCGATACTCAAATTTACTACGAGGATAAGGACTAGTGGAGTTCTTCTACTAGCTAGATCTATAGTGTCGTTAATAGCAAGCATCACAAGCCACGGTTTGAACGGATGGCGCAGACGTAAGGAATAGTTAGATGGCTGATGGAGGAGTTGTAGTAATGGTGGACGCCATATTGATAAACAGCACCCATGTAGGCAAATAACTGTAGAATTAAAAGAGTGGAGTTATGTTACATAATATTGGTAGGTTCAGTGGGGTTCTGCTAAGAGCAGATGAGAGATAGACTCCACGGACTATCAGCACAATTGTGCGCTTACTCGACTTAGTTGCGGAAAGTATCGTAAGACAAGTTTGACAGGTTTGATCTACTTACATGAAGTCGCAAGGCAAAATATTTAAGCTGTGGCAATCGTTATGAAGATAGAAATAAAGAAATGGTGACGAGGTTGTGGTGTGGGTTTCTGATCCGTCAACTCTGAAAGGTCAGTCACAGCGCTCAGTAAAATTTCTGGGAAAACCAAATGCTAGCTAAGTGTGGGTCATAAATAGATCGAAAAAGGATCCGCAACTTAGAAAACGTCGTCGTCGACAAATAGCTGTGGCTCTAGAGAAGAATAAAAGCACGAATGACAGAGAAAAGCAATGGTGATGTAAATGAAGATAGTCTTCCAAAGGGAACACCAGAGGTTAAGGACAAGTGTGCCGGAGATCAACCTATTGCTTTCGAGAGATGCGCGACTTCCAGTTTATCACTGCCGGTCACATAAATTTTAAGAGTCACAGTTGATCCTATTTGTAAGCCAGGCGTGTAATTTAGCGGCATGGAGGGTAAGTAAGTTTTGTTTTGAGTTTACTACTACTGCGCAGCACACTTAAAAGAAAAGTGACGGTGCGACAAGAAAGTGATGACCGATTACTGAAGCGCTGCCAGCGAGAAGGTCACATTTAATGGACATGAGGAGTTGCCACACTGTTCAAGCGTGGTATGCCAGGTTTGCTCTATTTGCACCTTAGTAAAGTGGCCAGCAAGGTAGACAGCCGTGGTGGTGATGATACGAATTGGGGGTAATAGGCCGTATTTGCAGCTGCACTTATCAATTGCACCTGGGTTCTTATGAACTGTGTGCCTGTAGGCGAGCTAGAACTGGGTCAAGCGAGAATGAACTTTGCCGCAGTTAGTCATTTATTTGGATTTTAGCATTAACTCCTAGGCTTATGGTACATTTGATCCAGGCGAGATCTTGGATTAGGAAGGACAGATAGCAAGCTAAGTATGACAAAAATTTTCTGGCGCCAATGTATCGCAGGCTTCAGCTGGATAAACCACTATTTTACACAGGGGTTGGTCATGCACCACTTGGCCGGGTCTCTGAAAGCGACTATCTAAGTCGCAGACGTTAAACATCCCTTTTGCATTATCCAGGCACAGGAACATTTGCACTTCTATTTTGTAAGCCGTCAGGTCTGGATTCCTCGCAGTCTTGTTTATAGTTTGTTCAAATATTTATATATGCAACAAAGGAGAAACGAGAGCTTAGTTTCTTCCTCGCTCTCAGCGCAGTGATAGTACTACTCCTGTTCCTAAGGTTCCGTTCCGTTCCAACTTTCAGGATAAGGCTGCGTATGTTATTGTGCACAAAGTTATGTTGTGACTTGTGCAAGAAGCATAAGTAAATGACAATACGTTGCAGCTACAGAAGTTGGAGTGTGAGCACGCCACACTACTTTCAGTAACTAAACACCTAGTATTGTGGGGCAAACATTTTATTGAACCGCCATTAGACCTTTTAAGCGAAATGCGGTCAAACGTTTGCAGGGAGTTACATTTGCTATTACAGTATTCCGACATCGGGCGAACTTGACTCCGGTACAGTTCTAGACGCGCTTTGACACTGATTATGTGGCAACTTATTCTCGAGTAAGCAAGGCAGCCTGCACAAGCAAGATCATGTTAAGGGTACAAAATGTGTCAGTCAATGTACAGTGCAAAAGTGGGATGGTCGCATTGGTTGATATATGCATGTATGTAAGTGTGCACGTGGGCGCGTTTGGCTGTGTTTATGGAATTTGTAAATGTTTTACTGCTAGTTGATTGCGCTTGAACGTGTCGCCAGTGTTAAATGGATGCTTGATGATTGTGGACTTGTAGCTGTTGTCCGGAAATGCAATGGGTGACGTTAGTTGTTGGCGAGTCAGAACCGCCATGTCACTGTTTTGTTAAACGGACATTTGTGGGTATTTATAGGGAGAACGTTTGCCAGACGAAAGCCCGCCACCTCCTGGGACACTGCCGCCGAACTATTTGCTAGAAGGGGGTAAACCAGAATCACCCAGCTGGCACCACGAGGAGGTTGTTCGGCAACGCAGCCTTGGAGACTTGAAAGTGCACTGACTCAGTAAATCTAAAAAGCATGGAGTAACGCAGGCCTAGCTCTTGTGCTGAGGTATGCAGCTGCACAGGAATGTCGTTAATCGTGAACGCCTTGTCCAGTGCTGCGAATTTGTACGTAATGGCACTTGATTTTTCAGGTTAGAAACGTAGTTGCCATTGCTGACCTTATGACTCTAGGGCACTTAGGTCTTCTCGTATGTTGTCCAGTGAGGATGTGGTTGTACCTGGGGAGATGTATATGATCTTAAATAAATAAATAAATAAACAAATTTTATATTCTCGGGTGGCACGAGGCACGCCAGCACGGCATGATCAAATAGGTATAATCAAATCTGCAACAAACAAATGTGCTCAACTTTGGTCTTGACATTAGAAAGGCTAAGAAGGATATAAGGTTGTGCCAACTGTCCGGCTTCACAATTGTAACAGATCGTTAATGCAAAGGTAAAAATTTTGATGACCACGTTATGAGATACTGGAATTTGTTCCAAATAAACGCTATGGCCTGAAGCAGGTCTCATGTGCTGTTATTTGCAGTCAGCTGTTATCCACTTCCATCTTCAGGCCATACCGGTAAATAGTACAGTGCGTTCTCCTGTGGCCGCGTTGGGTTTCAATCCTGTGCATTCAAACGATGTGTAGTTTGCGAGGATAATTATCGAAGGTGCTAATTATGGATCATTCAGTCGTTGAAGAATTGATCTATTTCAGTGGATGTATCTCTGGGAAACTTGGAAAGAGACGCAACGGACAAGAGGAAGCCAATAAGAAACGCAAGGAAAATACATACAAGAAAACGAATGAAATGCAACAAAAGCCTGGGACTTGAAACTATGCATACTGCAGGTTTGTCATTATAGGTCATCTTAACTTGTTATACATGTGAATAAATGACGTGGGGTTGGCGGCTTGTTTACAGCTGTTTACTGCTATCATTCTGCGTCGCGCGAGATTATTAGTCCTAACATCGTTGCGAGTTGTTAGCAGCACAGGTAAGTTAAGTGACGGAATGGCAGTAGCAAGCTGGACCGTAAATACGGGTACATGTAAAGGGAACGTAGGTAGCTACACGGTTAGTACCCTGCGTGGAAGTGATGGGGAGCCAGTAGCAAGCGAAGCACCAATATAAGTTTAGACCAGAAGCGGTGAAGACTGGTAAGTGGTTAAGTTAGAGGAAGAAAGTAGCAGGCTGAGCGGCCATTCCCCAGTGTAGGATCATGACGGTGGACGTTTTAGCGGTCATTTACGGCCAAGATAATAAGCCGTGTAAGGAAGTGAATACAAGGAACAATCTGTGTGACTAATGCGCTGCAGTGCCTGTTGTAGGTGTCGTTGTGGTGGACCAGAGGGAGAGAGCTAACCCCATTTGATGGTTAGAGCGGCTAGCCTGTAAAGATAAAATGGAATTGAGCCACAGTCTAGGAGGCTACTCAAAGTGTTTCCATCAAGCTAGAGTTAAACAGGTCAAGAATGTATGCAGCGGATAACGTCATGCACCGTCTGGGATAAGATAATGATAAGAATGCAAGGCCAAAGTGACCTCAGGTATCATCATCATCATCATCATCATACACGTTAGCTAGAGATGGGGAACACCTCAGCCTCTGTGCCGCAGTACACAGAAAAAAGGAGAGAAAAATGCAACTGGTGCAAGCCGGCTGAACTACCGGTAAAAGATGGGCTTCGTTCCGGTAAGCTACCAACCGGCTACTATGCATCAAAAAAATAACTATGCAAAAGTATATTAGAGACTAAATAATGAGATCATGGTTGGAAGGGAGGCTAAGAGGGATAGGGTGGGACAAAGAAACTCGCAGCACGAACACCACTGAGGTCGGCTCATAGCCATATCAGCAAGTGTGTCCAACCAAACGTGTTCATTGTCTTTCGGACCCCAACCAGGGAGCCAGGCAGGGATCTCAGGCCCGAGGGGCAGGGGTCAAAATGTCGGCAACTAGGATGGTTGTGAGGGATGCGGCATCACAATCTAACTGAAGGTCAGTTAAGATGCAGCGCAGAGGGGGCCACTGGTAAGTTGGCTCTCCAGAGCTGAAGCGACATACTAGAGTGGAATATAGGTAGAACACCTGAACTTTCAAGATCCCGAAATTAAGTGATAAATAAAATAAAATACCGAGTGGAATTCAAGGTGGAGGCGAAGAATGAAAATGTCGACAAGTCGAATGCTTGTGAGCGATGAAGCATCACAATTCAAATGAAAGAAAGGGAATTGGGAATGGTAGTCAGCCTGGAGCTAAGTGGTCATCTAAAGCTTAGTAGACATACTAAAGAGCAAACGGTGGAGATGAGAAGCAGCACGCAAGGATATTTAGACTCAGGCAGGCGATACTGCTAAGCTTGTAAGGCCGAAGTATCATTAGGCATGAGGTAAGAGGAAGAACGCTTACGCAACTGGGATGGTTATGTGCGATGCGTCATTATAGTTTTGAAGTTAGCCTGTTAAAATGAAATGGAAGTGAGCCAAATGCTAAGCTTTTCAGCGACATATCAGTCACATTAAAGGTAAAAACAGATGAAGCTAAGCGGCCACAGGCATCTACATCGGAGATAGCACGGAGAAAGAGAGGTCACAGAGACCTCAGGCATAAGATGAAGGAACGAAAATGTTGGTAATCCGGACGGTCGTAAGCCTTGCGGCATCAAAAGGGGTACACTAGGAAGTAAAATAAAATGAGGATGAGCCGAAATCTGAGTGGTTCTTCAGGGCGTATCAGCCATTCCAGAGATAAACAGATAGTGATGAGAAGTGGCAGACAACGAACTTCACGATCCGGAAGGAGATGATAAGTAGGTAAGCTCAGGCTATAATCAAGCGTGAGGTGAGACGATGAAGATTTCGGCAAGTTGGATGGTTAGAGGCTATGCAGCATCACAATTCGAAGGATAGCCTGTTATAATAATAGGAAGTGAGCCACAGGCTGAATGGTGCTTATAAGTCTATCAGTCGTGCTAGTGTTAAGCAGACCAAACTAGGAAGTGACAAGAATCAATTTTCGGTAAACGGAACTTGAGAATAGTAAGGCCACAGAGACCTTAAGCATGAAGTAAAGATGCTGTTGGGACTTCCAATGTTTGTGAGCAATACGGCTGCAAAATGAATGCGGTGGCCTGTAAAGATAACTGGAAACGGGTCACAAGCTAGGTAGTTCTTCGAATCTTAGCAGTTATACCAGAGGGAAACAAATGGAGTTTAGAAGCAGCAGACAATATCTTTTAGCATACGGCAGTAGAGGATAAGTAGCAAGTAAGACCGAAATGATCTCAAGCTTGCGGTGGAGGGGTAAAAATGTCAGCAAGTCAGATGGCTGCGAGCAATAGGCATCAGAAGCCAAATGGAAGTCTGGTATGACGAAATGGGAACGGGCCACGGGCACGTTGGCTCTCCAGAGCTGAATCGACATACTAGAGGGAGATGGATGTAGTTAGGTAGCAGCGAGCATCAACATTCAGACTTCGGAAGTAGATGATAATTAGAATGTAAAACCAATTGAACCTCAAGCAGAAGGCGAAGAAATGAAAATGGTTGAGAGTCGGATGTTTGTCAGCGATGCAGCAACACAAACTAAATAGGATAATGTGACTTTAGTATGGGAATCTGTTAAAAGCTAGGTGGCTATCTAAAGCTTAGCAGACATACTAAAGTGAAGCAGGTGGTGACTAGAAGCTGCGGACAACGATATTCGGACTCAGGAGGGAGGTACGAGTAAGCAGGTAAGGCCGAAATGTCCTCAGGCATGAGGTGAAGGGATGAAAAGTTTCGCAAGGCGAACGCTTGTGTGCGATGCGCCAAGATGATCCTAAATGAAACCAGTTAACATGTGCTGGAAGTATAAACCTTTGAAGATAACAATACGAATTTAAGGCCACAGCGACCTCAAGCATGGGATGTAGAAATGAAAACGTTGGCAATGCGGAAGGCCGCGAGCGGTGGGGCATCACAATGGGAACAGTAGTCAGTAAAGTAAAATTGGCATAAGCCTCCATCTAGACGGCTCTTCAGGCCGTAACAGCCATTCTAGCGATAAACAGATATAGATGAGAAGCGGCGAACAACGAACTTCACGATCCGCAAGGAGATGATAAGTAGGTAAGGTCAATGCATAATCAAGCTTGAAGTTAGAAGATGAAGATTTCGGCATGTCGGAAGGTTGTAAGCTATGCGGCATCACACTTCAAAGGATATCTAGTTAAAAGGAAACAGGAGTAATCCACAGGCTGAGTGGTTCTTAAAGTGTCATCAGTCGTACTAGGGTTAAATAGACGGAGCTAGGACTTGACTGGCATCAACATTCGGAAATAAGAATTTGAGGATATTAAGGCCACAGAGACCTAGAGCATAAGAGAAAGTAAAGAAATTGTTGGTATTTCTAATGCTTGTGAGCAATGCGGCATCACAATCTCAATGGAAGCCGGTTAAGACAACATGGTAATTCGCTGAAATGACCTACTAATGTGAACTATATGGAGCTAGGGAGCAGCATCAACGTTCAGAATGCGAAAATAAAGGATCATTATAATGTAAGACCAAAGGAGACTCAAGCAGAAGGTGGAGGAACGAATATGATGGCTTAGCCATTGATCATGAGCGACGTAGCATCACAATCCGAATGGAAGGATGTGGATTTTAAATGGATGTCAGTTAGGAGCTGGGTGGCTACCTGAATCTTAGCAGAGGCGCTAAAGTGAAATGGGTGGATATTGGGAGTATCGGATCACGTTGTTCGGAATTCGGAAGGAGTGATTGCTAAAATTTTAAGGGGGGTATCATCTGGCATTAGGAGAAGGGATGAGCATAATAGTAGGTTGGGTGGTTGTGAGTGATGCACTATCATAGTCCCAAAGGAAACCTGTTAAAACGCGATGAAAGTGGGCCACGTGTCAGGCGGTTCTTCGACGCCTAGCATTCATACTAGAGCTAAACACTCGGTGCTAGTGAGCGACAGGCATCATCATTCGGAAGCTGGAGTAAGGTTAAAATAAGGATGTAAAGCCAAACTGATGTCAAGCATGGGAGGAAGGAATGGATTTGTTTTTAGTCAGATGGATGTGAGCGATGTAGCAACGCTCTCTGATTAGAAACCTGTAAGGCGTAGCCGACATACTAGCAGTAAACAGACGGAGCTAAGGAATCCGGGGAAGAAGATAAGTTAGAATGTAACGTCAGAGAGGCTTCGAGGCTAAGATGCAGTAGTGAACATGTTGGTAAGCCGGACGACTGTGAGTGCAGCAGCGGACAACGACGTTCACAATCCGGAAAAAGATGATAAGAATGTAAGGTCAAGGTATCAGCAAGCGTGAGGTGAGAAGATGAAGATCTCGGCAAGTCGGATGGTTGTAAGCTATGCGACATCACCTTTCAGAGGATACTATATCAAAAGAAATAGGAGTAAGCAAGGAGCTAGGTGGTTCTTAGAGGCCTATCAGTACTGCTGGTGTAAAGCAGACCGAGCTGGGGAGTGACAGGCATCAACATTCAGCAACCGGAAGTTGAGAATAGTAAGGCCACAGCGGCCTCAAGCATAAAGTAAAGAAGCTGTTGGGAATACTAATGCTTGCGAGGATTTTGGTATCACAAACCAAATGGAGGCCTTTAAAGATGAACTTGGCATGGGCCACAAGCTAGGTAGGGGCAAAGCACAAAGCATTAGAGTAAGGTAACCGTAAGGTTAGGTGAGCGAAAGTTGGCAGGTGTTTTAGCGGCCATTTACAGCACGGATACAGGTATGGAAGCTAGTAATTAGGAAGTGAACGTCAAGCTCTGCATGGATGCTATGCTGCTTCGCGTCTTGTAAGTGCCGTTTTGGTGGACCAGATGAAGTGAGTTAACACAAATTTGGGGATGAGAGCCGACAGGGAAGCTAGATGCTTCAATAAAGCGGTAGGACAGACTCTGCTGGAAAATTAGGTGAACGTTATTATCTGGATGGATAGGGTGCTGCATCGCGCGATTTTAAATTAGGAAAGGTAAGACAATGAAATCCAGTGGTATGCTGTGCTCAGTTTTGTGGCCAAGATCAAGAACAGTGGAGGCAGGTAAGTGCAAGCTTAGGTGACCGAAAGAACTTGGTAAGTGCAGAGACCATTTACGGCCAAGATAATAAGTCGCGAAAGAAAGTGAACAGTATGTAAACATTAGGATCAGCATGACTTCTGTGCTGTGTCGCAGGTTGTGGTGTCCTTCTGGGGGAACAGAAGCTCAGCTTTCACTAATTTGTGGGTGACAGACGGCCGGTGAGCTAGACTCTTCAGTACGGCGGTGTGCTAAGACTTTGCCGTTGAATTAGAGGAACGTCAGTATCTGTGTTGATAGCGCGCTGCATCGCGCATGGTTATAAGTTAGAACAAGGTTGCGCGCTGAGGGTAGAATAGCTGAGTTAATTAAGGAAAAGCCAGTAGCTTGCGGCGCAAAATATTGGAGGCAAAGGTCAAAGCATCAGAGGCAGGTAAATCTAAGGTTAGATGAGCGAAAGTTTGCAGGAAATTTAGCGGCCATTTACAGAAAAGATAATAGGCAGGGCCGCTAGTAAATAGTAAGTGAACCTTAGGATCTGCATGGCTGCTACGCTGTGTCGCGCCTTGCGCTGTTGTTCTGGTTAAACAGAGGAAGAGAGCTAATACAAATTTGGGGATGAGAACCGATAGGAGAGCTAGATGCTTTATTAAAGTGGTATGACAGACTTTGCTGTAAAATTGGGCGTACGTCAGTATCTTGATGGATAGGGCGCTGCATCGCGCAAAGTCGGTTCGCCTAGGATACAAGGTTTTAGAACCAATACTAGCAACCAGTGAAGTAGTTCAGGGCAGCATCTAATTCCGTTCCAGCAACAATGTGTTTGACTCCTTTTTCCACGGTACACCGTTGCTCTTCGCAGCTGACATCAAAGTAGTTTGCACATTCGACTCAGCCCACCTGTATAACGGAATCTCCAGTGTACAGTGAGACCTTAGAGCGCTTGGTGCAGTTTGTGGTAACTGGATTTCTCACCTGCAAAATGCAGTTATATCACACGGTTGCAGTGTGCCTCCATACGCACTGAAACTACGGCTTAGCACTTGCAAAGTGCGCTAAAATCAAGGACCTCGGAGCACTTTACTCTAGTTTAGTTAACTTCGCCGGGCAGGTGAGCTCTAGCTCTTCCGAAGCTCGATCAATTACCGGTATGAATTGCAAACAGATGTTACTTGTGGCATCACGGCTAGCCCCATACAAGTCCTGCGTCCAACCAATTTGGGAGTACTGTTCAATTGTGTTCACCAGCTCGCGCAAAGGTGGCCTTATAGAAATTGATCGGGTGCGAGGAAAGTTTACCAAACGTCTCCTTTTTTCGTTCACGCTTAGTTATCGAGGCAGATGCAAACAGCTTACACTGGAACCTCTGTGGCTACGCAGGCTCAAGAGCAATCTCGTGTTTTTGTTGCAGATGAGACAAAACCCACAGGTCAATACTGATTTGGTTGTTCAACAAGTAGACAACAATCGTTACCCCATACGAGCCAGCCCATTATTCATAACCCTGCCTAGGGCTCGCTAAAGCATCCGTTCCAACTTCTTCTTTCAAAAAATCGTCATCGTTTGGAATCAGCTGCCGACGTCCATCCGGGCAGTCAAGACCACCCTAGCGTTTCGAAACCCTCTACACAGATTTCTAAACATCACCTCAATATCTGAATTCCTAGGAATATGCTTTCCTGAAGATGAGCTGTGGGACCATGGGCGTGTTTCGCTCTTTCTCTTTTCTCTGAGGTCGTGAACATCTTCGAGATCCGGGATCGCACTTGGAAACCGTCTCCGTCTGATTTGGGACGAAATAACCAACAAGGACTTACCTGGACCAGCGCTTCACTTCAAAACCAACCATCTACACCAAGGACCGCAACCACCGACGTCCAGGGGGTAGCTGGACACGGATTCTTCACACCACTGCATATATACATAATCAGAGAAGGTGTAACCCCATACCAATCCTGGCCTGATAATCTTCACTGCCTCAAACATTCCGATTCTCCAGTCATCTGGAGCTTTTCAGATGTCATTTCACGGACAGCGTTGCGCTCGTATACGTGGCATTTTCGATGGTCTTTCATGGAGTTTTCACTTGGCCTTGGAGACAATTACACTTGCATCTGAAGGTATACCGAATCTACTTTGCGGAGAATGGCAGTTTCGCCTATTATGAACATACTCAACCACAAGAAACGACTGCACTCAACTTCCCCATGACAAGTCCAGCGGTGATAGCTGCACACGGTTTGGGAGCCGGACAAGCATATAATAGAAAAAGCCGGCCTCTATTAACAAGGTGCTTACTCTTCTGCACCATTTATCATGGGACTCTGCGACGCTTTTACATCATTGACCGGCTTCAACGACCTCGGTTTCCTCCTCCTTAGCGGTAAATTAAAATCTTTGAGCGTTGCTGCCTTTTTGAGTTTCTACTTTCAAAGGACAGCTCCGGAACAGTGTTTACAGGTGTGGTGCAAAATGTTTGCCTTTTGTCAAATTTCGCTTGATCCAAATAATTGTGGATCATCGTTTTCCCCGGATTACCTCGTACCCGTTTTCGGGTACACACCGAATTCGCCCATCTTTTTCGGGTTCAGCCTCTGGCTTTTTTCCGGTATTTTTATGTTTTGTAATCCGTTTTGCACCTTGTAAAACCCATAACTGTTTCTTTTGATTGCCCTACAGGTAACACCTTGTCGGTTTTACGTTTTGGTACTTGTTTCACCCTCTTTGAAAGCGTCATGTCGGATTCACTGAATACCAACGCCAATCTGTCTTCGGCTGCATTGATCAGCGAATCAAATGCTGTATGCGGCAGCGGGAGCTGCTCAAATCCCGGGACGGACGATTCTGGTGGCATGCAGTGCTATGTATGCAACCCCTGGTACCATGAGACCTGTACCGATTTGAGCCCTGAGCAGTACGCGATGCTTTCGACTAGCGATAGCATGCTGTTCAATTGTCTTCTATGCCGTCGCCGTCGATCTACGCGTCTTGAGGTCACTGAGGAGACATCGATCAACGTCTGCCTGGGTAACCAGCAATTGTGGTCTTTCCTCATATCTCTCGATCGGAAAGTGGAGTTACTGATGAGGAAAATGGGAGTCTCTATTGATGTCGGCTCATTGGAGGAAGACATGTAACTAACCTCAATTGCTGCCGATGAAAATCCGACGGAGGTTGCAGCTACCGTGTCGTATGTCCCAGCGGTCCAGAATGCCTCTAAAGGGGCCTCTGATGTCGTACTGGAAGCCGTCCAAAGCGAGATGGAACTTATGGTCCCTTGGCCAAATAAAAGCAAAAGGAAGAGGGCTAAGAAAGTCCGTAAGGCTGCCTCAAAGCCGGAAGGTACGGCTAGCATTAAGGTATTGGAGGTGGAATATAAAACTCCAACTCCAATCACCCCAGTTTCAATGGTGAAGCAACGCGCCGTGTCGACTTCGGCCACACCCGCAAAGGCTGAAAAGACTAGACCGGGGAGGGAGTTGGAGGCAGAGAAGAAAGCCTCAAACTCAACTACTCCAGCTCACTTGACGAAGAAAAGCGCCGTGTCATCTGCCAAACCGGTCGAAACTAAGGTCGCATCGAAGACGCGTGGATTGAATACGCCTCGTCAAGGTGATTCTTTTACTGATAGTAGCGTTATCTTTCGCAACGTTGTTGAATCCGCGGCAGCTCTTCCAAAGGAACGCATGCTGGATGACCTCCAGTGGTTCAAGTTCTGCGTCAACAAGCTGCTTCCACCTGGTTTTCCCGGTATCACTATCAGGAAACTGACCAGATTGGGAAACGACCCTGTAGACGCGCCAAATCCGCGACCCCGACTACTTCGTGTAGTCCTCTCAACCACGGAGGAAGGCAAAGCGTTAATGCGCCTTGCATTCAAACTCAATGGTAGTAATGTCAGTGTTCAGCAGGACCTCCCACTGGCAGCTCGACCGAACTTAAAGGAAGCCATCAAAAGCCTCAAGAGCAGGCGGGCAGCTGGTGAGCAAGGCCTTCGTCTTGTGGGTTTTAAAGCGGTAAGCCGGAAGTCAAATTCTGCCTGCCCAGAACCCCTCCTGGTAGCGTACGACCCAGGGCTGGTCGTGCCGAGTTCCTTCGGGTAGTGCTTAGTAATGTGCGTAGCCTAAGGAACAAGGTACATGAGGTGGGTCTACTTGTAGACAAATCTCGTCCCGACATACTTGCTATCACCGAAACGTGGCTGTCCCCGAATATCACAGACGGTGAAGTATGTTTTCCTGGCTACGCACTGCTTAGATGCGGTCGCTCCGTTGGCCGTCAAGGTGAGGGTTTCGCTCTTTATGTGAGTTGTAAACTCGATGTGTTAAGGACCTGTGTGTTCTAGTCGCCGGATCAAACTGTTGTAGCCCTCTCGAATATTGTGTGCACTTCCTCTGCTCAGTTTACAGTTGTACTGGTATATCGAAGTCATGGAAGTATCTCTCGGGAGGTTATTGAAATTATCCCCACTCAGGCTGCCAATAGGTGTCTAATACTGGGTGACTTCAACCTCCCTGTAGTCTGCTGGACTGGTCTATCTTGCGGTTCGGCGTTGGGCACTTCCGGTTCGGATCCCCATGAGCTAACACTGCAACTGCTTTTGCATCAGTTCGTGGATCTTCCGACTAGATATATGCGCAACCAAATTCCGTCTACATTGGATCACATTTTTGCGAAGTCACACGATTTCGTAAGTGGTATTACCTACGACTGTCCTCTAGGAGCCGGTGACCATGTCTGCATATCCTTTCGATGTGCTCTAACTAAATGTCATCAAGTTACCGCTGAGGCATGTCCAAATATTTGGCGGGCAGACTTTAATGCAATGCGAGACAAAGCTTCAGTTTTGCATTGTGCGATCACCGTGGCTGACACCATTGAGACAGCCTGGGAGAAATTTAAGGCACACCTCATCTAGACCTCTGCTCCCCACATCCCACTCACTAAGAGAAGGGTGACACGGGCGCAGCCTCCATGGATAGATCATACAGGTAAATACTTGCTTAGGAAGCGCTCTAAGTGCTGGCGAACTTACCAAGTGGCTTCATCAATCAGCACCTACGAAAGCTATCGAGCGGTTAGAAATAAATGTAAGCATCATCTTAGAACTCTTCGTCTTCAGTACGAGGAGGATTTGGCTAACGCAGCAGCAACAAATCTAAAGAAGTTTTTGCTTACGTAAAGAGACGTAGCGGTACAAACTCGTCTATACCGGCTTTACTACGAGCGGACGGGACCCATGGGCATACCGACTATGATAATGCCTGTATACTTAGCGAACAGTATCCTGGTGTCTTTTCTCATGAGGCCTCTCTACCACAGGTTGAGCTGGTCACAAAAGTTCCGGAGGATTCTTGCCTAAATGAAATCAGCATAACGGAGACACAAGTCTTCGGGCTATTGCAAGGGCTAACTCCTTCCAAAACTTCTGGCCCTGATTCAATTCATCCGAAGCTGATGCATGAATTGGCTACTGAGCTAAGTGGCCCTCTGACGTGCATGTTTACAATATCACTCAACAGCTGTGCCTGATCTTCTGAATGGAAGAAGGCAATCATCTGTTCGACTTTTAAGGGCGGGGACAGAGTTCTGCCCGCGAACTACCGGCCTGTCAGCTTAACAAGTGTAGTAGTTAAGTTGTTTGAAAATTGGTCAGGGATTCGGTGGAGAATCACCTGATTAAGTTTAACCTTCTCAGTGCGGCCCAGCACGGATTCCGTAAGGGATTTTTATGTCTGACAAATTTACTTGTAGTTCGTGAAAGCTAAGCTGAGGCAGTAAACAACGGTCACGGCATCGACGTGCTTTTTGTTGACTTCTCGAAAGCCTTTGATACTGTCCCACATCAACGACTCTCATTGAAGTTGAGATCGTATGGGATATCTGGAGCCGCACTTAAATGGGTTTCTGCTTTCCTAGAGGGCAGAGAACAGTGTGTACGCGTGGGACGTAGCCTTTCGCTTAGACAAGCTGTTCGTATTGGCGTTCCGCATTGCTCGGTTCTAGGGCAGTTGCGTTTCGCAATTTATGTCAATGACCCACCCCAGGAGCTTGGAGTACCGTCCCTATTGTTTGCTGATGACCTCAAGCTCTGGAATATTGTGGATATCCCTGGGGCTCTAAGGCACTTCAGAGTGCCTTGGATAGGCTCTGGGATTGGTCAACCTTATGGTTGATGTACACAAATCAGGAGAATGGTTCTGTCCTCCGCATTGGAGGTGCTAGTCCCCCCACGCGCTATGTAGTTGATGAAAGTGATCTTTCCTGTTGTCATTCAGCAGGTTGATCTAGGTATCAGCCATACCTCATTGCTTCACTCTGGGGAAACTTGCAGGAAGGCTGCTTGTAGAGGGTTCCGTATGATGTGGATTATTCGCGCTCATTCGGTGTCACAACAGCCAATATGTTTGTGAAGCTGATCTCAGCTTTTATGCGACCTCACTTAGAGTACTGTATCCAGGCCTTGTCACCTTAGTCTTGTAAGGGACAAAATGGAACTGGAGAGGGTTTTGCGAGTGGGTACAAGGTTAGCGCAAGGGATTAGCGGGGCAACCGTATCCCGAACGATTGCTTAGCTTGCGTATGTAATCAATGCACTACGCAGAATTAGAGAGAGACCTCTGATTCTCACTTACCGTATCTTAACGGGTAAGATCGGTCCAGACTTGTCCTGGCTATTAGTCCGCCAAGCTGCCTAGTCTCCGAGGTCACCCGTTTGAGCTGCACAACAGCGTTCTGACGGACGTAAGGACGGAAACTCGCTTGTAGCGTCGAGTTATTGAACGTTAGAACTCACTTCCGGCGCACGTGGTTAGGGAGTCTACGGTAGAGGAATTCGAGCGTCAGTTAGATGCTCTTGGGTGGCAGTACCAAACCTTCCCCTTTTCCTAACCGACTTGAATCTTCAACTTTCCCGTTGCCTTTTTTAATTTTCTTCTCACCTTGGTAGTATCATTATTTAGCAGACATCCCTCCTCTTGTTTTCTTAGCTTACCCTTCACTCTTTTATTTCACTTAAACCGGCCTGGCGGGGACTGCTAGACAGGAAAATGTGAGCAGTAATTAGTTGGATATGGTGTGCTACGGCCTTTGTTTTAGGCTTTTCAACAGCTCCAGCCGACTATTAATTCCCGATCCGACGATACGCACTAAGAACTTAAAATTCACGGGATTGTCCTATCGTTCCAGTCCCAACTGAACTTGAACTTGAGCATTACTAAACAATTCGGCCGACCAAGGAAGAAGTCTGGATGTCAACTGACTGCGAATAGTAGAGTGCAAATTCGGTCTGTACGATGTATAGCCGACTAGCACTACTGTTCGATGGAAGCTACGGCAGTGTTCCAGGACGTGTTGGGTGTTTGCCTAGCAAGCGTTCTCCCTATAAAAAGCTATAAATGTCCGCATAACAACACTGCGACGTGGGCAGATGTGACTCGCCAAAAAATACAGGTACAGCTAAGCATTTTACACCTGGCGCAGTCCCCAGCCTTCACATGTAACCTGTGAAACTGCTTTTTACTATGGAAGGCTGCTTTGATGGAGCACGCGATCATCCCAACTTCTGAATGGTCATTGTTGCACCAAAACCTTGTTTGGGCTCCTGTGCTCATGGATCACTACACGGCGAAGTTACCCCCCAACTGTTATCGATGTAACATTATTGACTGATTTTTTGCCGCGCCCCCGGCGCCATCCTGATCCTTGGTCTGACTGACACCAGACAATATGCTCACTCATATGTACTACATCTTTTCGTTCATACCTTTCATTAAAGCGAAATGTTTTACTATTCCAACGATGCTATGCTTAGATACATATTTGTTCACGCCTTTACAGGTGTGTCTCGTTTTATCGAGAATATACCATTTCTTTATTTATTTATTGACACTGGAATTTCTACTTACCCTCAAAACCGTACCTTCTCCTCGAGTGACCTCAAAGTCCATGTTGGACTCCGACTGTGCCTTTTGGTTAGTCAACAGAATAGTCACTCGACTGTAAATAACTGCATGAACAAATGTTTTATAAGAATATTTGCTAGCTGTACATGACCGTTCATCGCAATCGACGACAGTGTTCCGGACTTGGCCTGTTTTTGCCTGGCAAGCGTTTTCCCTATAAAAAGCCACGAAAGTCCGTTTATCAACACTGTGACGTGGCGGACGTGCCTCACCACTAAATAAAGTCACTGCCCACTGTTACACACTGTGGAATAACCGACTAGTCATTATTCAATTTTTTACTGTCACGTACAACAAAGATAGTCTCAGCAATAATCTACTGTCCCTCAGCTCTACTTACCGTGCCTTTTTTATTTACTTTACGCACACTTGAAACCATTTTATTGGCTTCAACTTGATCGACATTGCTCCTCTGTCGCGTGCTTCGACTGTTTCTGCAAATTGTACAACTTTTGGCAAGCAAGCCAATCACATGCCTTGTAACGTATCGTGTTGTGTCGCAAATTGGTTATAAATTTTGATCGTACCTGAGGTGGGTATAGACTCGATGAATTTGATAATAAAATATGGAGTTATTTAGTGAAAGCATAACAATAAGGCAGCCTCAACCCTGTCTCGCCTCCACAACTTATTGGATAGGGCAGTCCACCTACATGCCTTCAATTACTCTGACTGACTAAGTGTTATCTTCTATGGATCCAAGCCATCTGAATCCCAGCTGTAGTGACGGCACTCACCTTGGTAGTAACATCTATTCGCAGTTAAATCTTTTATATGAATCGTAAATTCTGTTTCTTGTGTGGGTCTATAGACATCTTACACAAGCTTTCTCCTACTCAACGTGCTTTAGCACACCTCCCACAACTAAGAACCCTTTATTACCAAGTGCGAGGCAGCGCTAAGCTCAGAAGAGGCCACATCTAGCCGTTGTACGTTTCCTGTATCCCTGCGCATATCCAACAACTTGCTTTTTAGCACACCATTCATTTCCTCCTGTAGTCACTTCGGGACCGTTTGCATCACATTCAGCAGGTTTGGCGGCTTAAGCTGTTGATATAGTAGGTGCCCACTAATGACTAATGTCTTAATCGAATAGCTCTACCCGCCCACTGATACTCTCGATTCTTAGTACTCATTTTCCTCTGTTTAGCATCAGCTGGTCGCCATAGGCTTCATTCAACTCTACGGATATCTGGAGCTCGGTATTTACCACGCCTTCTCTACAACGTTTATTCTCTTGGGCTGTGCATTACAGCTCAGCTGGTTTGGTGACTTATTTTGTGCCACCGTACGATCCATTAGTAACTGTAGGCTTAACCTGAAGGACATTGCTGGCCAATGATCTCGCTCTCCTACCGCCGTTATCTGTCATTCGCGTTACTCTCACCAAGGCTTCCTGGAAGCAGTTAGTCGTTGTTGACGCCAATGGAATCTTTGCAATGTTTAGCTTGGCTTGGAGCACCATCTATTTCCAACTTTGTCTCTTGGACCGTTTGCATCAACGCTCAGCTTTTCAATGTTTTATTCTGTCACAAGGTAGGTTTCCGCTAGTGACCACGTCTTAATCGAAAACCTCTACTTGCCCACTGTTACTCTCTACCCTAGTGCCATTTTCTCTGTTTACCAGCAATTAGTTGTCATCGGCTCCATGCAACTCTGTGGATAACCGGAGCTCTCCAGAAGTCCATCCTTTACTACAAGGTTTTTTCTCATGCATTGCAACGCAGCTGATCCGTAGAGTTATTCTGGAACAATGTAAGTATCCACATGTGACCGAATTTCTTAATCGTATGGCTACGGTTGGCCACCGATGATCTGTCCACCAACGCTTTATCCCAGTTCTCTCACTTCCAACCCTCTATCTAACGCGCTTAGGCATGAGCTCCTCGCATCCTTGCGCGAAGTCGGGGCTTGCTATATGCTATTCTTTCCAACTGTACCCTTTGGACTGTTTGCATTACATATTTTTATTGGTTTGTTGCCCTATTCTTGTACCATCTAGGTATCCATTAGTAACTAAATGAGTAACTCAACTAACACGTTTAGCCACTGAAACCCAGGCCAGTAGCGCCATTTTTCGATCGTCTCACCTTCGGCACCTATTGTTTCGTTCATCTGCACTTAATTCTAGCCGTTATCTATTAAGCTCAGCTTCCTATCCTCATATACCCATGTACATAATAGTTATTATGTATCCTTAGATAATCCTCATCTAGTGGTTACAGTTAAAGATCGCCACATCGTCACTGTATCTTCTGGTTACTGATTGCAACCAGTCGCAATTATCTATCCACTTTCTGCTCACCGGTTGAATTCTAACGCCGTAAGCTAATGCCTCGTGAAATTCATACCGGAACCCTGCATTTCATCCTCGTGCACATTAAAAGTTTTTGCCCTTGGAGCCATGCCTTTTGCTGCATAATCAAAAGCATTTACAGCGTAATATCTGTTACACATTGTACACCAGTTGTGTCAAGTAAATGCCTTAAAGTAGCACTTTTTAAATGCTTGGTACCACGACTGTCCATTTTGGTTTTTTCTCGGCCAGTTCCTTGCTGCCCCTTTTCTCTGAGGTCGGGAACATCTAAGAGATCCGGGATTAAACTGCGGAACTGGCTCCGTCTGATATGGAACGAAACAACCAACAAGGATTACCTGGACCAAGATTACACTTCAAAACCAACCACCAACATACCTTTCACACTATAGCTCCGCACTTTCGTGTGTAAGTCCGCAATTATCTTGCCATGCTGCTCAATCATCCCATGCCTCCTCCTAAGCCTTCACTTATCTCTTCCGCTCTGTTAAATTCCGTCAAACGAACTACCAAGCACCGACGCTCCACCGACTTACCTACCACACTGTAGCGCAGAAATGTCGTGCGTAGAACCTCATGTAACAGGCTAGGTTACTCAAGTATAAACCTATTGCTATGCTGACACCGTTCTTATAATTGTTACCCTATAAACCAAAACACCATTATATATTCTCTTTTAATCACGCTTTCATCTTTCACATATCCCTATCAATTACCTGTTTGGATTTGGCTTTCCTTCTCTCCAAGGCAACACTTATCTGCGGCTCTCCAGCGACTTATCCTTCTCACTGCAGCTCCGCACTTTGGTGCTTGAGACCTAAAATAGCTGGCTGTGCGGCCTACCCATAAACTTATCTCGTCCTAGTTCTTCGCTTATCTCTTCGACCCTGGTTTTTGTATCCATTTATGGACCACCTACATCTGCTGTTTTGCCGATACACCTTCCACACGGTAGCTCCGAACTTCTGTGCGTAGGAACTCAAGTAGTAAGCCATGTTTCTAACTAAATCCTTAACGTAAAGCTGACCTCTCTATTCTATACTCACGACCCCATGAATCACGATATTCTCTCTACTTCTCGATGCCACTCATCGCATATTCCTACTACTTCTCTTACTTGTTTCGCTCCGGGTTACCTCTCCCATTAGGAACCACCTATCTACGTGGTCCACCGACTTACCTTTCACGCTGTAGCTTTGCACTTTGTTGCGTGGGACCTCAAGTAGCAGACCATGTTTCCCCCTTCCATCATTATCGCGAAGCTGACACAATCGTTTCTTCCTCATAATTAACCTGCCTCCCAGTATCGCGACCTTCTGCCTTCTATTTGACTTGTTTGCCACGCTGTAGGAGTCCCTGTCACTTTCCGCTGTTCCAGGTCCTTATGGTTGGCTTTGCAATCATATTCCCGCTTCAGCTGCAGCGCATAAACCTCCTTCCCGTCACAACTTTGAGACTCCGTGTCGCTCTAGAATCTGATTACTGAACATTTTAGGTTATTATTTTCACTGGTCTCAAATCCGGCGTAGTAACTCCCCTGGCTGTCATACATATTCGAATGCTGGGCTCCACCACTGTCAACCCATCACCTAACCTATATCTTGAGCGCATTTTAAACCCTACTACGTACTTCTAACTCCCCTAACTCATTTACCAGTGATGGTCTGATATTCCCAGTTCCCACGCAGGACAGCTTTTGCGTACGCTAGTTCACTTCGGACAGCATTTATCGCTCACATTCAGCAAATACCGCGACTCGTGCTTGCACACGAAACTACGGATAGGATATATAACATATTTTGGCACCCCATGGCTTTCAACCAGCAAAACGTTACCATAAATTTATAAATTTATAACTTAACATTGTCCTGTTCAATTTCTTTGGCAGTTTGCTCGGTCCGTTTTGCTTTTTCCCCTGTTCTAAAGAAGAAATTACCTACACACAACACCTCAGATGACATGCCTGTGATGCTCACCTGGACACGTTATTAACCAAGAACAAAGGAATCACACGCACTTCGCAATCCTCACACGCTTAAGGAACCCAGAAAACAAATCAAATCATACAAGTCACCTGAGTTATCCGATTTTAATGGCTCTAACCACCTGCGGTGGAAGCCGAAGCAGACTATACAAACATGGGAAACAAGCTGGCAAAACCTGACTGCGAATATCCGCGTAGGCAATCGGTCAGATGCAATCTTGTCAATGTCATATCATCAATTCGCAGTGTTCCAGGACGTGGTGGGTTTACATCTGGCAAGCGTTTTCCCTGCAAAGGGACACACAGGTCTGTTTAACAACACTGCGACGTGGCAGATGTGACTCGGCGCTCAATAACGTCACTGCCACAATCACACCTTGGCAAGTTGACCGATACCACGTTTACAATTTCTATGCATACAGCCGCTTTCCTACGAACACGCCTACACATTTGATAAGTTATGCGCCGCTATTCTTAAATATGTTGACAGCTTTTCCCTCATGCTTCCCTCATTTGACTCGCCCTGCCCACATAACGTCCTTGGAGTAGTTCCTCACCAACATACTCCATATTACTGATCTGCTTCTTATCTCTACATCTCTCATTCGGTGCACATAGACCTCCTACAACCTTTGGGCTATTTGGGCCCCTACTACTGACTTTATCTGTACTACTACCGCTCTTGTTGATGCTAATCATGCCACCATGTACAATAGTACAATATGCTGATCATGCCCAAAAAGCGTGCCTCGTGTTGTCGAGAACCAAATATTAATTATTTATTTATTTACCCCCAAGTCCTCACCCACCGATGTCCAGTGTGGATAGCTGAACGCAAATGTTTCACACCCAGGAACTACACATAATCAGAGTTTGAGGCCTTATACACTGGAAATTCTACTTACCTTCAAAATCATACTTCTTCCTTGACTGACCTCAACGTTCATGTCGGACTCTAACGGCGTCATTTGTTAAACCAACAGGGGAGTCAATCGACTGAGAATAACCGCATGAACAAATGCTTCATAAGAAGCTTTGCTAGTTTTACCTGGCCGTTCATAACCGTCGTCGACAGTGTGCCAGGACGTGGCGTGTTTTCGCATGGCTTGCCTCCTCCCCATAAAAAGTAAAAAGTCCGTCTTTCACCACTGTGACGTGGCGGACGTGCCTCGCCTCTGAATAAAATCACTGCCCACTGTTACACACTGGCATATCGACTAGTTATTTTTCGCTACTTTACTGACACGTGCAACAAACTTACTGTGTCTTCATACACTGTTCCCACTCCACCTACTGTGCATTTTTAATTACCCCGCCCGCACTTGCCGAATTGACCTTGAGCTTGAATCCTTGCTTCGATTTTTTGACGTGCCATACTTATAGGTCGTTAGGTCATATATACAGCAAAACTGGGTTCCTGGAACACGAATTATGAAGATGTGCTATTCCGTAATGAATAACAAAAATGGAATGAAACGTAATGCTGCCCAAGCTAAAATCCGGGGCAGTTGCTATCGAGCACAGCTCTGCCTTATGCACCGCAAATGCGGTTAAGGCAACCAACCGGTCTGCTGCAAAAGACAATTTGCATAAACTGCACCCCTGCAGTGTACTTCTTACAGACCCACCGAAAGATGAACTTAACCAAATCAGTGCACGCTCTACTGAAATAACTGTTCTTAAAGAAGAAATGGCCGGTACCAAAGCAGACCTAGCAAAACTTATGCCATTGGCCCAACTCGCAGACATGAGGAAAAATGGCAACGCTGATGAGCTCAACGATGTCGACGCCCCTCTTACTACCATCACTCATGGGCTTAACGAGATGGCCCGTCGTGTCAGAAACGAGATCGTCGTCAACGTTCCTGACAAACGTCCTTTGGAGCAAGTCCCCCGCTCCTCTACGTACATGTGTAACCTCCCTCCTGATACCTGCGGGAGTAAACCGCTCAGAAAAGCGAAGCTCAGTCGTTGTCGCCCCATTCTGAGCGTCTTCAATACTCAAGCACTTGCTACACCCTTCCTAGCACATAGGTTTACATTACGAACAAATGCAAACATTGGGCCTATTCTTATCAAGCCTGATCTAAAGCCGCTACAAAGAGCTTTCCGAACGGATACTAATACCAAAGCGAGGCATCCGACACCTGATTCATCGCGGATTGCCAGAGTTACCGGTTGCTCTACGACAAGCACTAACGTAGATCTGGACCTAACCCTCCTGCGTCAAGCGTTCACCACCGCATTACATACGGACTCAAGCCCCACAGCTGGCCAACCGAACAACTGCCAGCTGGGTGGTTCGGGTTTAACCCGTTCCAGCAAATAGTTCGGCGGCAGTGTTCCAGGATGTGGTGGGTTTTCGCCTGGCAAGCGTTCTCCCTATAAAAAGCCACAAATGTCTGCTTATCAACACTGCGACGTGGCGGATGTGACTCGCCACAAACTAAAGTCACTGGCCCGTGGATATCCGAGAAATGCTATCCAACCCAAGGACATCAATCGCTTATGCTCAAATTGCTGACGATAACAAACAGTCAAAAATGCTTCGGCACATTCAAAGACACAAGCTACGTTCATACGCAATAACCTACGTAGATACACCCATACACTTACATACACTGTTATGCCAACCATGTACTTTTGTACATTTTTTGATCACATTATGTTAGCTAAACATGATCATGCCTGTAAAGGTGTGTCTCACATTGTCGAGAATAAAATTTTATTTTTTATTTATTTAATAGATAAAAAGACAATTAACGTTCCGGACACATCCCAGCCGACCGATATCAGAAGCTGGGTCGATGAATACTTTATTGCATACCGCCTCCGACATGAGTGACACAGATTCCGAACCTAGTAATGTAGGCTTCCCGCTGATCAACTCGCCTCCCTCCACCTCATGCAAATCCGAAACCACCCTAGCAACCCAACAGACTTCGAACAAAGGTCAACAGCTGCAACACGGCAGGCCTCCTAGTACGAAACAATCCCAGCAGAGGCATCAAAATAACAATGATTATCGTACCCAGACAACCTCCTCGTGACATAAGCGGATAGCTGTTAAGCACCAATCGACACCTGTACCAATGGATCCAATGAAGCCGAAATCATTCCGAGCACAAACGTCGCCGTCCATGGAAGTTTGGACCCAACCCAACCGATCACTGCACAAGCCGTACCTACTCGAGTCGCCCAACCTTACCATCAAGTCACAGAACTATAACCAATGCCGCGGTTTTCATAAACTGAGGGCGATCTCCTAGTCACCACAGCAAAGTAAAACTATGAACAGCTCGCTCAGCGTCAAAGCAGTGCTTCCCCTAGTAACCAACAAGGTTAGCCATCCGCCTGGTACGCTATCGCCCAGTCGGCCCTACAAAAAGCGCCATGCCCTCCAAACGTCAAGTGCACACCCCCGTTACCAATCCTTACAACCTAACAAAACACAAGGGAACAAAGCACCCTAACAAGGATGAGGCCCTTCTGAATACCTCTACCGCCCCATCAACACTACCCCACGCTCCCCGACTATATGCTCTCCTGCACGAAAAATATATCCGGATGACAAGCACTACAACCGGGCCATGCGCTTCACGGTCCCCTTTTATGGGATGCAGCAGGATACGACCCCTCGCCCATTCCACCAAGGGTTCTCGCCAGCCCTCTATTGCCTCCACCGACTCATATGCTCACTACAGTTAACCCCCACGGTTGGTTTCAGCCCTCCGGATAGGTTCTACAGTCAAAAATACTACTAAAGCCTCATTAGCGGCCAACTACCATCAGTTACCTACTCAATCACTTCTTGCTCACATTCCTATGCCACCCTCTTCACCTTTCCTTACCACTTACATGTAAGCTGCGCCAGTTTTACCCTATTGTGCAACTTACCTCACACAATCTAACTCCTTTAACTCTCCCTACGTTGAATCATACAGCATGCTGTTTAGCAACGCGCGATCTAATACACGCAAGGTGTACCTCATTTGCCCACATATCTTACTCTCATATCCACCGCTGGTTCTCCTCAAAGAAATGTTGCACCCCCAAAGGGCTCTGACAACCTATTATGCATCCCTGGCTACACCACATTCTGTAACGGACGAGACAACCCGCGGGGTGACGGTGGCATTATCTATGTCCGGGACGACTTTGGTGCACCCGATGTCAAACTGCCAGCTATGGGTGACCCTGAAGACTCCATCTGGATCCAGACGACATGAGGTCAGCTTGACCTCCTCCTCGGTTGCGCATAAAACCCACCACACACATCTAGCGAAAAGATTAATAAACTCATGGAGCTTTTCACCGAAATCTCCCTAATGCACCCAGGTCACAAGATAAATAAATAAATAACTAAATAGTTTATTCTCGTCATAGCGAGGCACACCATCAAGCACGTGATCATGGTATTACAGACATGTATGAGCGGTAGTGGCACAGCTTATTACATTTTGACCCATGGCCCAGGAATTTATATATGTGTTGAGAGGAAAATCCATGTTTAACTGCGTATTTAAAATGGAAAGTGTTGTGTGAGTAGCTAAACATGACTGTGTGTGCTTTTGTTCGTTGTGCTCGCCATCAAAGGGGGAATCAATGGAACGCTTCACATCGGATGACGTTGGTGATGTGTGAATGATCCTCCGGCAAAGGGAAGAGGCAGTGACTTTATTTAGTGGCGTGTCACCTCCGCCACGACACTGTGTCGTAAAATGGATACGCTGGTTTTTATGGGGAGACCGCTTGTCAGGCGAAATCCCACCACATCCTGGAACACGGCCGCCGAACGATTTTCTGGAACGGGATTTACCCGAACCACTCAGCTGGCTTGTTCGGCTTGCCACAACAAGATAGTGGGTGGCGATTTCAATATGCCACTTACCTGAAACGAGCAGGTTGCCCCACTCAGATACAGAAGTTTCACTGACACCGTCTACGCAAATAACTGGACCCAACAAGTGCACTGTCAACCAGGCTTTCTAACACCCTAGAATTAAGCTTTACGCAAGTTGCCTTGGATTAAGTCGTTGGGTTACTGTACAATATACACGGTTGCGAGCACAAGGTGGTCGAACTCATATTTTCACTTTCTGCTCCACACTGCGTTACGTCTCCTGTCAAACTGTTTCGAATGTACACGCATATTAAATGGGACAGCTTTGCGCTATTAGTGTGATCTGCCAAATGGGTTAGCTTCGTTTTAGCCACTGATGTAGACGCAGCCGCAGGTTCCATATCTAAACGTTTTTAGCTGCTAAGATTTGCTCGCCCCACTCACTTCCACAAGCCGCTTAAAGATGACAGCGAACTCAACCAAGGCCTACGGTGTACTTGGGAAGATCAAAAATGTGCCATCGATACCCCAAAACTAAGGACTTCTACACACACTTGTTCTCATGAACGAAACTCTAACCTACTGGCAAACTGCGCAGGCATCAGCCAAGCTTGCTGAAGAAGATGCTGTCCTTACATCTAACAATAAAACCAAGTCACTCAGCCAACTACTCCGACAAAGAAGCAATCAAAAATCTACCCCTGTTGCCTTAATGATACTTTTACACCTCCGTTATTAGCGATCCCTTAAAATTATGTGAGACCCTCAATGGATACTTTTGCAATTCTTTCACTGAAGCTAACGGAACCACGCCAGCTCTGCCATCTAAGGGAACCAATGAAACATTCGACACTAATAATTTTGACCTACGTTCTATCACTCGAGTAACCAGCTCACCCAAATCGGTCCTCACTGCCTGGCCCCGATAGTCTCCCCGCTACTCTGCAGATAAGCGGTGGCCAGGACATTCCAATTCTCCTTCTCTGCCTATTCACGCTTTCCATGACACACGGTATTTATCCAACCACATGGATACATGCGCCCGTCATCCCAAACACAAAAGGGCAGGCAGCGGCACATGGAAACCTATCGCCCCATCAGCCAAACGCCTATTGCTTCAAGAGTGATGGAACGAATAGTCAATGAAACCATGCTCACCTTCCTGCTTACCCATAACCTCTGCATTCGACAACAACATGGACTTCTGCCGTTGAAGCCCTGTCAGACCTGCCAATTTGAGTTCCTCAACCATGTAACTGAGCAGACTAACAACAAGTAAGCACTAAGCATCATCTTCCTCGACATGACAAAAGCTTTTGAGAGAGTACCACATACATAACGCTTTAGGAAGCTGGAAGCATCCGATATCTCCGGCAAACTGCACACTTGGCGATGTAAGATCGCCTACCGTCAGTAATGGTTGGGGACTTTATGTCAATTCCAAAACCAGTCAAAAGTGGCGTACTTCAAGGAAGTGTTTTAGGCCCTACTATTCCTGCTCCATATCAACGACGTGTTCCAGGTTAGTAAACACAGGATGACCTACATCTTTGCCGACGACCTTAAAGTTGTTTTCTCCTTTCATCCTTCAAACTTCCACACCGCCCTCTTCCCTATACAATAGGACTTAAGTGTCCTAGCTGCATGGTTCGACAAATGGAAGTTGGCAATCACACCAGCAAAATGCAATGTCCTTACATACAGATGCACAAGGAAACCCAATAAATTGATGCTACAGGACACGCCAGTAGGGAATTGCCTAACAGTGCAGGACTTAGGCGTCCACTACTCCTGTTCGCTGAACTTAGCAGAGTTTGCAATTTATTTGGCAGCAAAAGCGCGCTCTCTCATCGGATACATTTTCAAAACCGCGACCACACAAGCATCTAGTACTGCGCTCTACAAACCATGTACCCAGCCTCTGCTAGAGTACTGCTCTATAGTATTCACCAACCTAAGAAAATGCGATGGAATAACCCTAGAAGAGGTTCAGCGAACCTTCACAAAACGCCTCCTGGGGTACTCAAGTCTCGGCTACCTTGGTCGATGCAACACACGTAAGCTCGACCCGTTATGGCTGCGCCGAAGGAAAGCAATATCGCTTTCCTATATGTGCTTACTAACAATCTCAATGGGAGCCCAATATACCCTGTTTCATACTCATATATCACTTAGTACCCTCTATGTGATAGACACCACTCCATTATCCTATCAAGAACGCGCAGTGGTATTTGCTCCAACTTTTAACTCTACAGATACGCACAGGTATGGAATAGGTTACCTCTCACAATAAGGGCATCTATGAATATAAACCAATTCCGCTTCTCTTTTAGCAACTACCTCTCTGCCACACAGGTTTCCAAACCACTGAATATCAACTGACAAGAAGACGAGTTTATTGCAACTGGGCCAGACCACTTATAATCGCCTTTACTTACCTTCCCACATTATCTCCTTTCTGACTCCTAATATTTCTATCTGCCTGCTTCCTCCAACAACCCCTTACGCCTTCAAGCACCTAGGTCTCAGCCACTGGATACCAAATGTCTCTGCATTCACTCAAATCTCCCACATCTGGCCAGCTCGCGACATCCGCCATTGACTAGTCGCATCAGCCTAACTGGCTACTATTTAGAAGGTGAAGCCGGCGTGCGTAGGACCACAATTAATAGTTGAAAGCGCCCAAAGATGTCCTTATCGCTAAGCTGACACCGTTCCCTCCAATACTTGTTACCCTATGAATCACGGCAACATTAATTGTTCTCTCACAATTGCGCTTTCATTTACCGTATATTCCTACTACTTCGCTTACTTGTTTGGCTCTGGCTTTCCTCTCCCATTACGGACCACATACCTACGACGCTTCACTCACCTACCTTTCACAATGTAGCCCGGCAATTTAGTGCATGAGACTTCAAGAATCTCGCCATTCTGACTGAACATCCCTCGCCTCCTCCTAAGCCTTCACATATTTCCGTTGCGCTGGTTTATTTCGTCTTCCGAACCACCAAGCTTCGATGCTCCACCGACTTACCCACCACATGGTACCGCCGCAATTTCATGCGTAGAACCTCAAGTAACCGACTATGTTGCCCAACTACATACTTAGCGCTGAGCTGACATCGTTCTTTCTTACAATTATCACCAATGAACCAAAACACCATTAATATTCTCTTTCACACCTACGTTCATCTATCGCGTATTATTAATGCTTTTCTTAAAGTTTGGCTCTGGTATCCTTCTTCTCCAAGGCACCACCTATCTACCGTCCTCCGACGACTTTTCTTTCACACTGTAGCCCTGCCATGTTGTACAAAAGACCTCAAGTATATGGCTACGATGTCTGCCTATAACCTTATTTTGTTCTATTACTTCACTTATCTATTTGACCCCGGCCTTCCTGTCCACTTATGGACCACCTACACCTTATGCCCCACTGACTCACCTTCCACACCGTAGCGCCGAACATTTGTGCTTAGGACGTCAAGCAACAAACTATGTTTCCCACTTATATCCTTATTGCAAACTGCCATCGTTATTTCTATTAATATTCTCGTTTAATCCTACTTTCATCCATCGCATTTTCCCACTACTTTATTTCCCATTTGGCTTTGGCTTTTCGCTCCCCCTAGGCACCACCTACCTACGATGCTCCGCCGGCGTACCTTTTACACTGTAACTCCGCACTTTGTTGAGTACCTGTAACCTCATCTGCCAATATTTCTTCATTTATCTCATTGACCCTGGCTTTCCCGTCCACTTACGGAGTACCCACTTCTGATGCTCAACCGAGTTACCCTTCACACTTTAGCTTCGCACATTACTACGCAAGACTTCAAGCATCTGTCCCACGCTGCCTGATCATCGCTTGCGTTGTAAAAAGGCTTCACTTATCACTTTCGCTGTGGCTCATTCCGTCTTACGAACAACCAAGTACCGACGCTCCGCCGACCTACTTTCCACCTTTTAGCGTCGCAAACTTGTGCGTAGAACCTCAAGTAACAGGCTAGGTTGCCCAAGTATATATAGTTGTCGCTAAGATGACATCGTTCTTCCTTATAATTGTTACCCTATGAACCAAACCCCGTGGGATATGCCTTTTTAATCCCGCTTCCAGCTACCGAATATTTCTACCACTTCTCTTACCTGTTTGGCCCTGGCTTTCCTGCCCTCCTAGGTAACTTCTATCTACGGTCCTCCAACGGCTTATCTTTCACGCTGTAGCTCCGCGCTTTTGTGCTTAAGACTTGAAGTATACCGATACAATGCGTACCTATAAACTTAGTTCGTCATACTTCACTTATTTTTGACCCTGGCCTTCCGGTCCACCTATGGACCACCTACCTCTGATGCTGCAC